>CAKAOJ020000183.1:0-302500 GCA_916701645.2 Sebastolobus alascanus
TACAAAAAAAAAATGTCATAGTATAGAATGTCGAAAATTTTCATGAAAAAAGGCATAGTATAGTCTGTCGATTAATTTGGTGGAAAAAAAACTCAGTTTAAAATTTCGAAATTTTCATGAAAAAAGTCATAGTATAGTATGACTTTTTTGAAAATTGACGAAATTTTAAACTGACTTTTTTTTCCACCAAATTAATCGACAGACTATACTATGCCTTTTTTCATGAAAATGTTCGACATTCTATACTATGACATTTTTTTACGAATATTTTCGACATGCTATAGTATGACTTTTTTCATGAAAATATTCGTAAAAAAATGTCATAGTATAGAATGTCGAAAATGTTCATGAAAAAAGGCATAGTATAGTCTGTCGATTAATTTGGTGGAAAAAAAACTCAGTTTAAAATTTCGAAATTTTCATGAAAAAAGTCATAGTATAGTATGACTTTTTTGAAAATTGACGAAATTTTAAACTGACTTTTTTTTCCACCAAATTAATCGACAGACTATACTATGCCTTTTTTCATGAAAATTTTCGACATTCTATACTATGACATTTTTTTACGAATATTTTCGACATGCTATAGTATGACTTTTTTCATAAAAATATTCGTAAAAAAATATCATAGTATAGAATGTCGAAAATTTTCAGGAAAAAAGGCATAGTATAGTCTGTCGATTAATTTGGTGGAAAAAAAACTCAGTTTAAAATTTCGAAATTTTCATGAAAAAAGTCATAGTATAGTATGACTTTTTTGAAAATTGACGAAATTTTAAACTGAGTTTTTTTTCCACCAAATTAATCGACAGACTATACTATGCCTTTTTTCATGAAAATGTTCGACATTCTATACTATGACATTTTTTTACGAATATTTTCGACATGCTATAGTATGACTTTTTTCATGAAATATTCGTAAAAAAATGTCATAGTATAGAATGTCGAAAATTTTCATGAAAAAAGGCATAGTATAGTCTGTCGATTAATTTGGTGGAAAAAAAACTCAGTTTAAAATTTCGAAATTTTCATGAAAAAAGTCATAGTATAGTATGACTTTTTTGAAAATTGACGAAATTTTAAACTGACTTTTTTTTCCACCAAATTAATCGACAGACTATACTATGCCTTTTTTCATGAAAATGTTCGACATTCTATACTATGACATTTTTTTACGAATATTTTCGACATGCTATAGTATGACTTTTTTCATGAAAATATTCGTAAAAAAATGTCATAGTATAGAATGTCGAAAATTTTCATGAAAAAAGGCATAGTATAGTCTGTCGATTAATTTGGTGGAAAAAAAAGTCAGTTTAAAATTTCGAAATTTTCATGAAAAAAGTCATAGTATAGTATGACTTTTTTGAAAATTGACGAAATTTTAAACTGACTTTTTTTTCCACCAAATTAATCGACAGACTATACTATGCCTTTTTTCATGAAAATTTTCGACATTCTATACTATGACATTTTTTTACGAATATTTTCGACATGCTATAGTATGACTTTTTTCATGAAAATATTCGTAAAAAAATGTCATAGTATAGAATGTCGAAAATTTTCATGAAAAAAGGCATAGTATAGTCTGTCGATTAATTTGGTGGAAAAAAAACTCAGTTTAAAATTTCGAAATTTTCATGAAAAAAGTCATAGTATAGTATGACTTTTTTGAAAATTGACGAAATTTTAAACTGACTTTTTTTTCCACCAAATTAATCGACAGACTATACTATGCCTTTTTTCATGAAAATTTTCGACATTCTATACTATGACATTTTTTTACGAATATTTTCGACATGCTATAGTATGACTTTTTTCATGAAAATTTTCGAAAATATTCGTAAAAAAATATCATAGTATAGAATGTCGAAAATTTTCATGAAAAAAGGCATAGTATAGTCTGTAGATTAATTTGGTGGAAAAAAAACTCAGTTTAAAATTTCGAAATTTTCATGAAAAAAGTCATACTATACTATGACTTTTTTGAAAATTGACGAAATTTTAAACTGACTTTTTTTTCCACCAAATTAATCGACAGACTATACTATGCCTTTTTTCATGAAAATTTTCGACATTCTATACTATGACATTTTTTTACGAATATTTTCGACATGCTATAGTATGACTTTTTTCATGAAAATATTCGTAAAAAAATGTCATAGTATAGAATGTCGAAAATTTTCATGAAAAAAGGCATAGTATAGTCTGTCGATTAATTTGGTGGAAAAAAAACTCAGTTTAAAATTTCGAAATTTTCATGAAAAAAGTCATAGTATAGTATGACTTTTTTGAAAATTGACGAAATTTTAAACTGACTTTTTTTTCCACCAAATTAATCGACAGACTATACTATGCCTTTTTTCATGAAAATTTTCGACATTCTATACTATGACATTTTTTTACGAATATTTTCGACATGCTATAGTATGACTTTTTTCATGAAAATATTCGTAAAAAAATGTCATAGTATAGAATGTCGAAAATTTTCATGAAAAAAGGCATAGTATAGTCTGTCGATTAATTTGGTGGAAAAAAAACTCAGTTTAAAATTTCGAAATTTTCATGAAAAAAGTCATAGTATAGTATGACTTTTTTGAAAATTGACGAAATTTTAAACTGACTTTTTTTTCCACCAAATTAATCGACAGACTATACTATGCCTTTTTTCATGAAAATTTTCGACATTCTATACTATGACATTTTTTTACGAATATTTTCGACATGCTATAGTATGACTTTTTTCATGAAAATATTCGTAAAAAAATGTCATAGTATAGAATGTCGAAAATTTTCATGAAAAAAGGCATAGTATAGTCTGTCGATTAATTTGGTGGAAAAAAAACTCAGTTTAAAATTTCGAAATTTTCATGAAAAAAGTCATAGTATAGTATGACTTTTTTGAAAATTGACGAAATTTTAAACTGACTTTTTTTTCCACCAAATTAATCGACAGACTATACTATGCCTTTTTTCATGAAAATTTTCGACATTCTATACTATGACATTTTTTTACGAATATTTTCGACATGCTATAGTATGACTTTTTTCATGAAAATATTCGTAAAAAAATGTCATAGTATAGAATGTCGAAAATTTTCATGAAAAAAGGCATAGTATAGTCTGTCGATTAATTTGGTGGAAAAAAAACTCAGTTTAAAATTTCGAAATTTTCATGAAAAAAGTCATAGTATAGTATGACTTTTTTGAAAATTGACGAAATTTTAAACTGACTTTTTTTTCCACCAAATTAATCGACAGACTATACTATGCCTTTTTTCATGAAAATTTTCGACATTCTATACTATGACATTTTTTTACGAATATTTTCGACATGCTATAGTATGACTTTTTTCATGAAAATATTCGTAAAAAAATGTCATAGTATAGAATGTCGAACATTTTCATGAAAAAAGGCATAGTATAGTCTGTCGATTAATTTGGTGGAAAAAAAACTCAGTTTAAAATTTCGAAATTTTCATGAAAAAAGTCATAGTATAGTATGACTTTTTTGAAAATTGACGAAATTGTAAACTGACTTTTTTTTCCACCAAATTAATCGACAGACTATACTATGCCTTTTTTCATGAAAATGTTCGATATTCTATACTATGACATTTTTTTACGAATATTTTCGACATGCTATAGTATGACTTTTTTCATGAAAATATTCTTAAAAAAATGTCATAGTATAGAATGTCGAAAATTTTCATGAAAAAAGGCATAGTATAGTATGACTTTTTTGAAAATTGACGAAATTTTAAACTGAGTTTTTTTTCCGCCAAATTAGTCGACAGACTATACTATGCCTTTTTTCATGAAAATGTTCGACATTCTATACTATGACATTTTTTTACGAATATTTTCGACATGCTATAGTATGACTTTTTTCATGAAAACTTTCAAAAATATTCGTAAAAATATTTCATAGTATAGAATGTCGAAAATTTTCATGAAAAAAGGCATAGTATAGTCTGTCGATTAATTTGGTGGAAAAAAAACTCAGTTTAAAATTTCGAAATTTTCATGAAAAAAGTCATAGTATAGTATGACTTTTTTGAAAATTGACGAAATTTTAAACTGACTTTTTTTTCCACCAAATTAATCGACAGACTATACTATGCCTTTTTTCATGAAAATTTTCGACATTCTATACTATGACATTTTTTTACGAATATTTTCGACATGCTATAGTATGACTTTTTTCATGAAAATATTCGTAAAAAAATATCATAGTATAGAATGTCGAAAATTTTCATGAAAAAAGGCATAGTATAGTCTGTCGATTAATTTGGTGGAAAAAAAACTCAGTTTAAAATTTCGAAATTTTCATGAAAAAAGTCATAGTATAGTATGACTTTTTTGAAAATTGACGAAATTTTAAACTGACTTTTTTTTCCACCAAATTAATCGACAGACTATACTATGCCTTTTTTCATGAAAATTTTCGACATTCTATACTATGACATTTTTTTACGAATATTTTCGACATGCTATAGTATGACTTTTTTCATGAAAATATTCGTAAAAAAATGTCATAGTATAGAATGTCGAAAATTTTCATGAAAAAAGGCATAGTATAGTCTGTCGATTAATTTGGTGGAAAAAAAACTCAGTTTAAAATTTCGAAATTTTCATGAAAAAAGTCATAGTATAGTATGACTTTTTTGAAAATTGACGAAATTTTAAACTGAGTTTTTTTTCCACCAAATTAATCGACAGACTATACTATGCCTTTTTTCATGAAAATTTTCGACATTCTATACTATGACATTTTTTTACGAATATTTTCGACATGCTATAGTATGACTTTTTTCATGAAAATTTTCGAAAATATTCGTAAAAAAATGTCATAGTATAGAATGTCGAAAATTTTCATGAAAAAAGGCATAGTATAGTCTGTCGATTAATTTGGTGGAAAAAAAACTCAGTTTAAAATTTCGAAATTTTCATGAAAAAAGTCATAGTATAGTATGACTTTTTTGAAAATTGACGAAATTTTAAACTGACTTTTTTTTCCACCAAATTAATCGACAGACTATACTATGCCTTTTTTCATGAAAATTTTCGACATTCTATACTATGACATTTTTTTACGAATATTTTCGACATGCTATAGTATGACTTTTTTCATGAAACTTTCAAAAATATTCGTAAAAAAATGTCATAGTATAGAATGTCGAAAATTTTCATGAAAAAAGGCATAGTATAGTCTGTCGATTAATTTGGTGGAAAAAAAACTCAGTTTAAAATTTCGAAATTTTCATGAAAAAAGTCATAGTATAGTATGACTTTTTTGAAAATTGACGAAATTTTAAACTGACTTTTTTTTCCACCAAATTAATCGACAGACTATACTATGCCTTTTTTCATGAAAATTTTCGACATTCTATACTATGACATTTTTTTACCAATATTTTCGACATGCTATAGTATGACTTTTTTCATGAAAATTTTCGAAAATATTGGTAAAAAAATATCATAGTATAGAATGTCGAAAATTTTCATGAAAAAAGGCATAGTATAGTCTGTCGATTAATTTGGTGGAAAAAAAACTCAGTTTAAAATTTCGAAATTTTCATGAAAAAAGTCATAGTATAGTATGACTTTTTTGAAAATTGACGAAATTTTAAACTGACTTTTTTTTCCACCAAATTAATCAACAGACTATACTATGCCTTTTTTCATGAAAATTTTCGACATTCTATACTATGACATTTCTTTACGAATATTTTCGACATGCTATAGTATGACTTTTTTCATGAAAATTTTCGAAAATATTCGTAAAAAAATATCATAGTATAGAATGTCGAAAATTTTCATGAAAAAAGGCATAGTATAGTCTGTCGATTAATTTGGTGGAAAAAAAACTCAGTTTAAAATTTCGAAATTTTCATGAAAAAAGTCATAGTATAGTATGACTTTTTTGAAAATTGACGAAATTTTAAACTGACTTTTTTTTCCACCAAATTAATCGACAGACTATACTATGCCTTTTTTCATGAAAATTTTCGACATTCTATACTATGACATTTTTTTACGAATATTTTCGACATGCTATAGTATGACTTTTTTCATGAAAATTTTCGAAAATATTGGTAAAAAAATATCATAGTATAGAATGTCGAAAATTTTCATGAAAAAAGGCATAGTATAGTCTGTCGATTAATTTGGTTGAAAAAAAACTCAGTTTAAAATTTCGAAATTTTCATGAAAAAAGTCATAGTATAGTATGACTTTTTTGAAAATTGACGAAATTTTAAACTGACTTTTTTTTCCACCAAATTAATCAACAGACTATACTATGCCTTTTTTCATGAAAATTTTCGACATTCTATACTATGACATTTCTTTACGAATATTTTCGACATGCTATAGTATGACTTTTTTCATGAAAATTTTCGAAAATATTCGTAAAAAAATATCATAGTATAGAATGTCGAAAATTTTCATGAAAAAAGGCATAGTATAGTCTGTCGATTAATTTGGTGGAAAAAAAACTCAGTTTAAAATTTCGAAATTTTCATGAAAAAAGTCATAGTATAGTATGACTTTTTTGAAAATTGACGAAATTTTAAACTGACTTTTTTTTCCACCAAATTAATCGACAGACTATACTATGCCTTTTTTCATGAAAATGTTCGATATTCTATACTATGACATTTTTTTACGAATATTTTCGACATGCTATAGTATGACTTTTTTCATGAAAATATTCTTAAAAAAATGTCATAGTATAGAATGTCGAAAATTTTCATGAAAAAAGGCATAGTATAGTCTGTCGATTAATTTGGTGGAAAAAAAATCAGTTTAAAATTTCGAAATTTTCATGAAAAAAGTCATAGTATAGTATGACTTTTTTGAAAATTGACGAAATTTTAAACTGAGTTTTTTTTCCACCAAATTAATCGACAGACTATACTATGCCTTTTTTCATGAAAATGTTCGACATTCTATACTATGACATTTTTTTACGAATATTTTCGACATGCTATAGTATAACTTTTTTCATGAAAATATTCTTAAAAAAATGTCATAGTATAGAATGTCGAAAATTTTCATGAAAAAAGGCATAGTATAGTCTGTCGATTAATTTGGTTGAAAAAAAACTCAGTTTAAAATTTCGAAATTTTCATGAAAAAAGTCATAGTATAGTATGACTTTTTTGAAAATTGACGAAATTTTAAACTGACTTTTTTTTCCACCAAATTAATCAACAGACTATACTATGCCTTTTTTCATTAAAATGTTCGACATTCTATACTATGACATTTTTTTACGAATATTTTCGACATGCTATAGTATGACTTTTTTCATGAAAATCTTCGAAAATATTCGTAAAAAAATATAGTATAGAATGTCGAAAATTTTCATGAAAAAAGGCATAGCATAGTCTGTCGATTAATTTGGTGGGAAAAAAACTCAGTTCAAAATTTCGAAAATTTTCATGAAAAAAGTCATACTATAGCATGTCGAAAATATTCGTAAAAAAATGTCATAGTATAGAATGTCGAAAATGTTCATGAAAAAAGGCATAGTATAGTCTGTCGATTAATTTGGTGGAAAAAAACTCAGTTTAAAATTTCGAAATTTTTCATGAAAAAAGTCATACTATACTATGACTTTTTTCATGAAAATTGTCGAAAATATTCGTAAAAAAATGTCATAGTATAGAATGTCGAAAATGTTCATGAAAAAAGGCATAGTACAGCATGACTTTTTTCATAAAAATTTACGAAAATTGTCGAAAATATTCGTAAAAAAATGTCATAGTATAGTATGTCGAAAATTTCATGAAAAAAAAGTCATAGTATAGTATGTCGAAAATTTTATGAAAAAAAAGTCATAGTATGGTATGTCGAAAATTTTATGAAAAAAAAGTTATAGTATAGTATGTTGAAAATTTTATGAAAAAAAACTCATAGTATGGTATGTCGAAAATTTTATGAAAAAAAAGTTATAGTATAGTACGTTGAAAATTTTATGAAAAAAAAAGTCATAGTATAGTATGTCGAAAATGTTATGAAAAAAAAGTCATAGTATATTATGTCGAAAATTTCATGAAAAAAAGTCATAGTATAGTATGTCGAAAATTGCATGAAAAGAAAGTCATAGTATAGTATGTCGAAAATTTTATGAAAAAAGGCATAGTATAGTATGACTTTTTTGAAAATTGACGAAATTTTAAACTGACTTTTTTTTCCACCAAATTAATCGACAGACTATACTATGCCTTTTTTCCTGAAAATGTTCGACATTCTATAGTATGACATTTTTTTACGAATATTTTCGACATGCTATAGTATGACTTTTTTCATGAAAATATTCGTAAAAAAATGTCATAGTATAGAATGTCGAAAATGTTCATGAAAAAAGGCATAGTATAGTCTGTCGATTAATTTGGTGGAAAAAAAACTCAGTTTAAAATTTCGAAATTTTCATGAAAAAAGTCATAGTATAGTATGACTTTTTTGAAAATTGACGAAATTTTAAACTGAGTTTTTTTTCCACCAAATTAATCGACAGACTATACTATGCCTTTTTTCATGAAAATGTTCGACATTCTATACTATGACATTTTTTTACGAATATTTTCGACATGCTATAGTATGACTTTTTTCATGAAAATTTTTGAAAATATTCGTAAAAAAATATCATAGTATAGAATGTCGAAAATTTTCATGAAAAAAGGCATAGTATAGTCTGTCTTTAATTTGGTGGAAAAAAAACTCAGTTTAAAATTTCGAAAATTTTCATGAAAAAAGTCATACTATAGCATGTCGAAAATATTCGTAAAAAAATGTCATAGTATAGAATGTCGAAAATGTTCATGAAAAAAGGCATAGTATAGTCTGTCGATTAATTTGGTGGAAAAAAAACTCAGTTTAAAATTTCGAAAATTTTCATGAAAAAAGTCATACTATACTATGACTTTTTTCATGAAAATTGACGAAAATTGTCGAAAATATTCGTAAAAAAATATCATAGTATAGAATGTCGAAAATTTTCATGAAAAAAGGCATAGTATAGTCTGTCGATTAATTTGGTGGAAAAAAACTCAGTTTAAAATTTCGAAAATTTTCATGAAAAAAGTCATACTATAGCATGTCGAAAATATTCGTAAAAAAATGTCATAGTATAGAATGTCGAAAATGTTCATGAAAAAAGGCATAGTATAGTCTGTCGATTAATTTGGTGGAAAAAAACTCAGTTTAAAATTTCGAAAATTTTCATGAAAAAAGTCATACTATACTATGACTTTTTTCATGAAAATTGTCGAAAATATTCGTAAAAAAATGTCATAGTATAGAATGTCGAAAATGTTCATGAAAAAAGGCATAGTACAGCATGACTTTTTTCATAAAAATTTACGAAAATTGTCGAAAATATTCGTAAAAAAATGTCATAGTATAGTATGTCGAAAATTTCATGAAAAAAAAGTCATAGTATAGTATGTCGAAAATTTTATGAAAAAAAAGTCATAGTATGGTATGTCGAAAATTTTATGAAAAAAAAGTTATAGTATAGTATGTTGAAAATTTTATGAAAAAAAACTCATAGTATGGTATGTCGAAAATTTTATGAAAAAAAAGTTATAGTATAGTATGTTGAAAATTTTATGAAAAAAAAAGTCATAGTATAGTATGTCGAAAATGTTATGAAAAAAAAGTCATAGTATATTATGTCGAAAATTTCATGAAAAAAAGTCATAGTATAGTATGTCGAAAATTGCATGAAAAGAAAGTCATAGTATAGTATGTCGAAAATTTTATGAAAAAAGGCATAGTATAGTATGACTTTTTTGAAAATTGACGAAATTTTAAACTGACTTTTTTTTCCACCAAATTAATCGACAGACTATACTATGCCTTTTTTCCTGAAAATGTTCGACATTCTATAGTATGACATTTTTTTACGAATATTTTCGACATGCTATAGTATGACTTTTTTCATGAAAATATTCGTAAAAAAATGTCATAGTATAGAATGTCGAAAATGTTCATGAAAAAAGGCATAGTATAGTCTGTCGATTAATTTGGTGGAAAAAAAAACTCAGTTTAAAATTTCGAAATTTTCATGAAAAAAGTCATAGTATAGTATGACTTTTTTGAAAATTGACAAAATTTTAAACTGAGTTTTTTTTCCACCAAATTAATCGACAGACTATACTATGCCTTTTTTCATGAAAATGTTCGACATTCTATACTATGACATTTTTTTACGAATATTTTCGACATGCTATAGTATGACTTTTTTCATGAAAATTTTTGAAAATATTCGTAAAAAAATATCATAGTATAGAATGTCGAAAATTTTCATGAAAAAAGGCATAGTATAGTCTGTCTTTAATTTGGTGGAAAAAAACTCAGTTTGAAATTTCGAAAATTTTCATGAAAAAAGTCATACTATAGCATGTCGAAAATATTCGTAAAAAAATGTCATAGTATAGAATGTCGAAAATGTTCATGAAAAAAGGCATAGTATAGTCTGTCGATTAATTTGGTGGAAAAAAAACTCAGTTTAAAATTTCGAAAATTTTCATGAAAAAAGTCATACTATACTATGACTTTTTTCATGAAAATTGTCGAAAATATTCGTAAAAAAATGTCATAGTATAGAATGTCGAAAATGTTCATGAAAAAAGGCATAGTACAGCATGACTTTTTTCATAAAAATTTACGAAAATTGTCGAAAATATTCGTAAAAAAATGTCATAGTATAGTATGTCGAAAATTTCATGAAAAAAAAGTCATAGTATAGTATGTCGAAAATTTTATGAAAAAAAAGTCATAGTATGGTATGTCGAAAATTTTATGAAAAAAAAGTTAAAGTATAGTATGTTGAAAATTTTATGAAAAAAAAGTCATAGTATGGTATGTCGAAAATTTTATGAAAAAAAAGTTATAGTATAGTACGTTGAAAATTTTATGAAAAAAAAAGTCATAGTATAGTATGTCGAAAATGTTATGAAAAAAAAGTCATAGTATATTATGTCGAAAATTTCATGAAAAAAAGTCATAGTATAGTATGTCGAAAATTGCATGAAAAGAAAGTCATAGTATAGTATGTCGAAAATTTTATGAAAAAAGGCATAGTATAGTATGACTTTTTGGAAAATTGACGAAATTTTAAACTGACTTTTTTTTCCACCAAATTAATCGACAGACTATACTATGCCTTTTTTCCTGAAAATGTTCGACATTCTATAGTATGACATTTTTTTACGAATATTTTCGACATGCTATAGTATGACTTTTTTCATGAAAATATTCGTAAAAAAATGTCATAGTATAGAATGTCGAAAATGTTCATGAAAAAAGGCATAGTATAGTCTGTCGATTAATTTGGTGGAAAAAAAACTCAGTTTAAAATTTCGAAATTTTCATGAAAAAAGTCATAGTATAGTATGACTTTTTTGAAAATTGACGAAATTTTAAACTGAGTTTTTTTTCCACCAAATTAATCGACAGACTATACTATGCCTTTTTTCATGAAAATGTTCGACATTCTATACTATGACATTTTTTTACGAATATTTTCGACATGCTATAGTATGACTTTTTTCATGAAAATTTTTGAAAATATTCGTAAAAAAATATCATAGTATAGAATGTCGAAAATTTTCATGAAAAAAGGCATAGTATAGTCTGTCTTTAATTTGGTGGAAAAAAACTCAGTTTAAAATTTCGAAAATTTTCATGAAAAAAGTCATACTATAGCATGTCAAAAATATTCGTAAAAAAATGTCATAGTATAGAATGTCGAAAATTTTCATGAAAAAAGGCATAGTATAGTCTGTCGATTAATTTGGTGGAAAAAAAACTCAGTTTAAAATTTCGAAAATTTTCATGAAAAAAGTCATACTATACTATGACTTTTTTCATGAAAATTGACGAAAATTGTCAAAAATATTCGTAAAAAAAATGTCATAGTATAGAATGTCGAAAATTTTCATGAAAAAAGGCATAGTATAGTCTGTCGATTCATTTGGTGGAAAAAAACTGTTTAAAATTTCGAAAATTTTCATGAAAAAAGTCATACTATTGCATGTCGAAAATATTCGTAATAAAATGTCATAGTATAGAATGTCGAAAATTTTCATGAAAAAAGGCATAGTATAGTCTGTCGATTAATTTGGTTGAAAAAAAACTCAGTTTAAAATTTCGAAATTTTCATGAAAAAAGTCATAGTATAGTATGACTTTTTTGAAAATTGACGAAATTTTAAACTGAGTTTTTTTTCCACCAAATTAATCGACAGACTATACTATGCCTTTTTTCATGAAAATTTTCGACATTCTATACTATGACATTTTTTTACGAATATTTTCGACATGCTATAGTATGACTTTTTTCATGAAAATCTTCGAAAATATTCGTAAAAAAATATAGTATAGAATGTCGAAAATTTTCATGAAAAAAGGCATAGCATAGTCTGTCGATTAATTTGGTGGAAAAAAAACTCAGTTCAAAATTTCGAAAATTTTCATGAAAAAAGTCATACTATAGCATGTCGAAAATATTCGTAAAAAAATGTCATAGTATAGAATGTCGAAAATGTTCATGAAAAAAGGCATAGTATAGTCTGTCGATTAATTTGGTGGAAAAAAACTCAGTTTAAAATTTCGAAATTTTTCATGAAAAAAGTCATACTATACTATGACTTTTTTCATGAAAATTGTCGAAAATATTCGTAAAAAAATGTCATAGTATAGAATGTCGAAAATGTTCATGAAAAAAGGCATAGTACAGCATGACTTTTTTCATAAAAATTTACGAAAATTGTCGAAAATATTCGTAAAAAAATGTCATAGTATAGTATGTCGAAAATTTCATGAAAAAAAAGTCATAGTATAGTATGTCGAAAATTTTATGAAAAAAAAGTCATAGTATGGTATGTCGAAAATTTTATGAAAAAAAAGTTATAGTATAGTATGTTGAAAATTTTATGAAAAAAAACTCATAGTATGGTATGTCGAAAATTTTATGAAAAAAAAGTTATAGTATAGTACGTTGAAAATTTTATGAAAAAAAAAGTCATAGTATAGTATGTCGAAAATGTTATGAAAAAAAAGTCATAGTATATTATGTCGAAAATTTCATGAAAAAAAGTCATAGTATAGTATGTCGAAAATTGCATGAAAAGAAAGTCATAGTATAGTATGTCGAAAATTTTATGAAAAAAGGCATAGTATAGTATGACTTTTTTGAAAATTGACGAAATTTTAAACTGACTTTTTTTTCCACCAAATTAATCGACAGACTATACTATGCCTTTTTTCCTGAAAATGTTCGACATTCTATAGTATGACATTTTTTTACGAATATTTTCGACATGCTATAGTATGACTTTTTTCATGAAAATATTCGTAAAAAAATGTCATAGTATAGAATGTCGAAAATGTTCATGAAAAAAGGCATAGTATAGTCTGTCGATTAATTTGGTGGAAAAAAAACTCAGTTTAAAATTTCGAAATTTTCATGAAAAAAGTCATAGTATAGTATGACTTTTTTGAAAATTGACGAAATTTTAAACTGAGTTTTTTTTCCACCAAATTAATCGACAGACTATACTATGCCTTTTTTCATGAAAATGTTCGACATTCTATACTATGACATTTTTTTACGAATATTTTCGACATGCTATAGTATGACTTTTTTCATGAAAATTTTTGAAAATATTCGTAAAAAAATATCATAGTATAGAATGTCGAAAATTTTCATGAAAAAAGGCATAGTATAGTCTGTCTTTAATTTGGTGGAAAAAAACTCAGTTTGAAATTTCGAAAATTTTCATGAAAAAAGTCATACTATAGCATGTCGAAAATATTCGTAAAAAAATGTCATAGTATAGAATGTCGAAAATGTTCATGAAAAAAGGCATAGTATAGTCTGTCGATTAATTTGGTGGAAAAAAAACTCAGTTTAAAATTTCGAAAATTTTCATGAAAAAAGTCATACTATACTATGACTTTTTTCATGAAAATTGACGAAAATTGTCAAAAATATTCGTAAAAAAAATGTCATAGTATAGAATGTCGAAAATTTTCATGAAAAAAGGCATAGTATAGTCTGTCGATTCATTTGGTGGAAAAAAACTGTTTAAAATTTCGAAAATTTTCATGAAAAAAGTCATACTATTGCATGTCGAAAATATTCGTAATAAAATGTCATAGTATAGAATGTCGAAAATTTTCAGGAAAAAAGGCATAGTATAGTCTGTCGATTAATTTGGTTGAAAAAAAACTCAGTTTAAAATTTCGAAAATTTTCATGAAAAAAGTCATACTATACTATGACTTTTTTCATGAAAATTGTCGAAAATATTCGTAAAAAAATGTCATAGTATAGAATGTCGAAAATGTTCATGAAAAAAGGCATAGTACAGCATGACTTTTTTCATGAAAATTTACGAAAATTGTCGAAAATATTCGTAAAAAAATGTCATAGTATAGTATGTCGAAAATTTCATGAAAAAAAAGTCATAGTATAGTATGTCGAAAATTTTATGAAAAAAAAGTCATAGTATGGTATGTCGAAAATTTTATGAAAAAAAAGTTATAGTATAGTATGTTGAAAATTTTATGAAAAAAAAGTCATAGTATGGTATGTCGGAAATTTTATGAAAAAAAAGTTATAGTATAGTATGTTGAAAATTTTATGAAAAAAAAGTCATAGTATAGTATGTTGAAAATGTTATGAAAAAAAAGTCATAGTATATTATGTCAAAAATTTCATGAAAAAAAGTCATAGTATAGTATGTCGAAAATTGCATGAAAAGAAAGTCATAGTATAGTATGTCGAAATTTTTATGAAAGAAAAGTCTTACTATAGTATGTCAACTTTTATGAAAAAAAAGTCATAGTATAGTATGTCGAAAATTTCATGAAAAAATGTCATAGTATAGTATGTCGAAAATTTCATTAAATTCATAAAATTTTCGACATACTATATACTATGACATTTTTTCCATAAAATTTGCGAAATTCTATAGTTTTACTTTTTTTCATGAAATTTGACATACTATACTATGACTTTTTTCATAACATTCTCGAAATACTATAACATGACTTGTGTTGGCTGGACCGCAGAGGGCCAGCCCTACAGACTCAAAAGTCTGTCACTGAGTGAGTGAGTGAGTGACTGAGTGATAGAGTTACAGGATTGGTCGGCTGGAGTTGCTAGAGCTTCCTCATTGGTCGTTGCTCTTTCAAAATGAAAAGGCGGAGAACAGTTCTGTTTTTATGTTTTACGTGTCAGCGGTTCAATGTAACATTACATAGCGCTGTTGTTGTGCATGTGTTATTGTTTATGCTCGTTTAAGTTACGTTATGTTCGCAAATTTTCGCCTCGCTTTCCTCCATTTCCGCCATGAACTGACTATCTAGCAGCCACACGTCACTACTGCGTTATGAACCCAAAATAATCAGACTGTGCTGTGATTTAATTGCAATAAACGGGTGAAAATAATGCCGAAATAACAACATAAATATATCGATTTGTAAAAAGACCGAATTCATTCTTTGTCAAGTCTGTCCGCAACACAACAAGCAAAAAACTTTTAAAATGCTTGTTTTCTGAACGGAGTTCGGATCGATCAACGCCAGGCTATGATAACACCAGCTTCTCCATCCACACTCAACATAACGTCATCTAGGCATAAATACGGCAGCGACGTTGTTGTAAACGGATCAAAGTGTGCCGAAATAACTACATAATGATGCTGATTAGTAAAAAGTCTGAATTCATGCTTTGTCGGGTCTGTTACCATGACGACAGGCAAACAACTTTTAAAATGCTTGTTTTCTGAACGGAGTTGAGATCGATCAGTGGCAGGCTGCGTTAACATTGCAGCTGCTCCATTAACACTCCATCTAGGAATAAATACAGCAACAACAACGTCAGTGATGACAGCGGGAATAGCTCAACGCTGATAAACTTTTGCAACGTTTGTATATATTGTTACACATCACTTATATGATGAATGCTTTTGATACACATGCTTTCATAAAAATCTGAAATACTTTTAACCTTGCATAATGTATGTCATGATAATACCTTTTCACCTTCTATACAATGTATAATATACTGACCACTAAATGTTACCATTTACATTACTGAATGCCATTTGCTTCATTATAAGTTGGCTTTCAATCAAACATTAAGATATAAGTGAAAAAAACTGTTCACAAAACATTATAGATATGACCACTGACTATTTGTGTAAGAATTTAGCTACAAATTCAAAGACTTGACCATACGGTCCAGCCATATACTCGGTTTTGACCGAGTCTTGTTGCATAAAATTTGCGAAATTCTAGTTTGACTTTTTTTTCATGAAATTTGACATAATGTACTATGCCTATTTATCATAAAATTTCGACATACTATACTATGACTTTTTTTTCATACAATTTTCGACATGCTATACTAGGATGATTTTTTCATGAAATCTTCGACATACTATATTATGACTTTTTTTTCATAAAACTTTCGACATACTATAATACTTCTTTAATAAAAATTTCGACATACTATACTATGATGTATTTTTTCATAACATTTTCGACATACTATACTATGACTTTTTTCATGAATTTTGACATACTATTCTATATGACTTTTTTTTCATAAAATTTTCGACATACTATACTATGACTTTTTTTTCATAAAGGTTTCGACGTACTATAGTATGACTTTTCATAAAAATTTCGATATTCTATACTATGACTTTTTTTTCATAACATTTTCGACATACTATACTATGACTTTTTCATGAAATTTGCGACATACTATACTATGACTTTTTTTTCATAACATTTTCGACATACTATACTATGACGTTTTTTTTCATAAAATCTACGACATACTATATTATGACATTTTTTTCATAACATTTTTGACAACTATACTATAACATTTTTCATAAAATTTTCGACATACTATACTATGACTTTTTCATAACATTTTCAACATACAATACTATGACTTTTTTTCATTACATTTTCGACATACTATACTATGACTTTTTTTATCATAACATTTTTGACATACTATACTATGACTTTTTTTTCATGAAAAATTGACATACTATACTATGACTTTTTTTATAAAGATTTCGACATACTATACTATGACTATTTTTTCATAAAATTTTGACATACTATACTATGACTATTTTTTCATAAAATTTCGACATACTATACTATGACTTTTTTTTCATAAAATTTTCGACATACTATACTGACTTTTTTTTCATGAAATTTTTCGACACACTATAATATGACTTTTTTCCGGTGAAATTTTTCGACAAACTATACTATGACCTTTTTTCACGAAATCCTTCGACATACTATAACATGTCTTTTTTGGTGAAATTTTTCGACATACTTTACTATGACTTTTTTTCGTGAAATTTTTCGACATACTTTACTATGACTTTTTTTCATAAAATTTTTGACATACTATCCTATGACTTTTTTTTTATAAAAATTTCGACATACTATACTATGACTTTTTTTACATAACATTTTCGACATACTATACTATGACTTTTTTTTCATAAAATTTTCGACATGCTATACTATTTTTTTTTTCATAAAACTTTCGACATACTATACTATGACTTTTTTTTCATAAAATTTTCGACATACTATACTATGACTTTTTTTTCATAAAAATTTCGACATACTATCCTATGAATTTTTTTTCATGAAATTTTCGACATACTATAGTATAACTTTTTTTCCATAAAAAATTGACATACTATACTATGACTTTTTTTTCATAAAATTTGACATGCTATACTATTTTTTTTTTCATAAAATTTTCGACATACTATACTATGACTTTTTTTCATTACATTTTCAACATACTATACTATGACTTTTTACATAACATTTTCGACATACTATATACTATGACTTTTTTTCATAAAATTTTCGACATGCTATACTACTTTTGTTTTCATAAAATTTTCGACATACTGTTCTATGACTTTTTTTCATTACATTTTCGACATACTATACTATGACTTTTTTTACATAACATTTTCGACATACTATAACTTTTTTTCATAAAATTTTCGACATGCTAAAACTATTTTTTTTTTCATAAAATTTTCGACATACTATACTATGACTTTTTTTCATTACATTTTCAACATACTATACTATGATTTTTTTATCATAAAATTTTTGACATAGTATAGTATATTAGTTATGATGTTTTTTTCATGAAATTTTTCGACACACTATAACATGACTTTTTTTCATGAAATTTTTTCGACATACTATAATATGACTTTTTTCCGGTGAAATTTTTCGACACACTATAATATGACCTTTTTTCGTGAAATTTTTCAACATTCTATAACATGACTTTTTTGGTGACATTTTTCGACATACTATATCATGACTTTTTTCATGACATTTTTCAAAATACTATACTATGACTTTTTCGTGAAATTTTTCGATATACTATATTTTGGTGAAATGTCTCGACATATTATAACGACAAAATTTTTTTGGTGAAATTTTTCGACATACTTTACTATAAAAGATTTGGTGAAATTTTTCGACATACTATACTATGACTTTTTTCGTGAACTTTTTCGTCATACTATATTATGACTTTTTTTCGTGAAATTTTTCGACATACTATATTATGACTTTTTTTCGTGAAATTTTTCGATATACTATATTATGACTTTTTTTCGTGAAATTTTTCGACATACTATATTATGACTTTTTTTCGTGAAATTTTTCGACATACTATATACTATAACTTTTTTTCCGGAAATTTTTCGACATACTATACTATAGCTTTTTTGGTGACATTTTTCGAGATAAAATACTATGACTTCTTTTTCGGTGAAATTTTTCGATATACTATACTATGACTTTTTTTCGTGAAATTTTTCGACATACTATATACTATAACTTTTTTTCCGGAAATTTTTCGACATACTATACTATAGCTTTTTTTCATTAACTTTTTCGAGATAATTTACTATGACTTTTTTTCGTGAAATTTTTCGACATACTATATTATGACTTTTTTTCGTGAAATTTTTCAACATACTATATTATGACTTTTTTTCGTGAAATTTTTCGACATACTATAACTTTTTTCGTGAAATTTTTCGACATACTATACTATAGCTTTTTTCGTGAAATTTTTCGACATACTATACTATGACTTTTTTTCATGAACTTCTTCGACATACTTTACTATGACTTTTTTTTCCCCTCTAGCTCTAAAACTGAGCTTGCTTTAGCCTCTGAAAAAAAGTAAAGTTCGTCGGGATTGCTGGCGATCCCAACGGTCTCAGAGATTTAACATAAAAAACTGCAGTTTACTCCTCACTTTACACGTTGTGCTTAACAGCACCACTTTATTGATTTTGTACAAAGTTTCTTAATCAATGTGATGGCCTGAACTGTGCCAACATACCACCATATATTACCTTAGGTAACAGTAACTTTCTTTTAAAAGGTGTCTGTGTGAATTTTCTGCCTATGACCACTTAGTATTTAAAAGCCTCTAGGCTCTAGTATTATTATATATACATATTTTGATATTCACATTGTTTTGAGGTGTAGGACTGATATCAGGGCACTATTAGTGCAAATTTGAACTAAATCCAAGCAGTAGGTGAAGAATACCCACAGGGATAAGCAACCTTACTTTCATCACTCATTTTGTTTCTCTTTATATTGTCATTTTGCTGGTCATCTTAATAACAGTATAGTCATAATTAACAAAAGAGCAGAGAGTAAGGGATACAGAAGACATTTTTACAAAATAACAGATGTGATAGATGACACCTAAATTCAGTTACCAATGTATTTCCTTCTGGGTTCACTCAGGGTGATTCCTGCCTCTTTCATTGCTGCCCTGAATGACTGAACCTGTGAAAGAGAAAAGTCAGGAAGAGATAAACATGAAGCTGGCGATGAAAAAAAACAATTCATTTTCTAACAGCAGTTTGTGCTGCATGTACTCACAGCGTCAGAGCGGTACGTCCAGGGAATCGCCCTGTACACCATCCTGGTGATGCCCGCCTGCTGGCATCGATGTGCCAGCACCTCGCCCACAGCCTGACACGCTGCCACGCAGCTTGTGGAAGCCAGCTCCTTCTTCAGCGCCCACTCCTTGGTTGAGCAGGAAAGCACCGGGACAGGAGAGCTGCTGGAGAACACGTGTGCCGTCACATGGTGCTGAGTGCGAGAAAACTCCAACCTGAAAGCACGGGAGAGACAAACATGGTAAAACAGAAACTAGGCAGCGCAGATCAAATATGAATCAATATTCTGTTACTGTAATGCCTATTTCTCGCCTCAAATGTTTTCAGAAACATCTTGTAGTGCACTGTTTAGCTGTAAAATGAGAAAGTTAGTGACCCAGCCCAGCAGCCATGTTGAGAACAGTTGAAGATTTTTTAAAGCCCGAAAACAGAGCCATGAGGAGGTGCAGAAGGAGAGAGAGGCAGAAAGAGAGAGAGAGAGGGAGGAGGGAGGGAGAGGGGGAGAGAGATACACAGCAACCACAAAAATAGCAAAACAGCTATAAGTAGTAATAAAATTAGGACTAATAACAATAATCAATAGCAGTGAATGTAAGAGTGATAATAGAACTCTCAGTAATAATAATAGAAATATAACTACTACTACTAATAATAATAATAATAAATCAATCAGTCAATCAGAAATCAAGTTAGTTACTTGCATGAATGGGACATGAATATACAGTATACAGATGGAGAAGGGGAGAGGAGCTCAGTGTGTCATAGGAAAACCCCCGGCAGTTTAGGCCTATAGCAGCATAACTAGGGGCTGGCCCTAACTATAAGCCTTATCAAAGAGGAAAGTCTTAAGCCTACTCTTAGATGTGGAGAGGGTGTCTGCCTCCCGGACTGAAAATTGGAAGCTGGTTCCACAGAAGAGGAGCTTGATATCTTGATTATTTATTTATAAGATACTTCCTGGTGGGAATATTCCTGAGCAGTTCAAGGCCTATTTTAGAGCAAATTCTCAGGTACATTCTTACTCAACCTGTCCATCTCTAGATCTCCATCCTCCTAAATTTCTCGCTAGTAGAGATCAATTTTCAATAAGATTTAGGGTTACAAAATTATGGAGGAGCTTTTCACATCTATCAAAAAACTGTTTATCTATTGAATGTTTCAAAAGTAACTTAAAGGGTCATTTAATTGCTGTTTTGTAATTGCTTTTCCCCATGTGATCCATGTATCTGTTTTTTTTCCCACTCAGTGTTATGATTGATTTCTATTGCCCAGAAGTGAATCTAGATGTTTAAACCACTATCCCCCTCACAAACACAAACCATACACTTACACGCACGCACACTTGCTTATTCATATCATGCACAGTTCTTGTCTTTTTTGATATATTGTATTGTTATTGTTATTATATATATCTTGTTCCGATTGTTTGTCATCACTATTACGCAGTCATATTATTTCTGTATATTATTCTTGTCTCTAGGTGGAGGCTTCAGATAAGCCCAGTGGGTTTTTTGCCTCTTCCTGCACTGTATATTATTTTCATTTTTTGTTATGTTTGTGTTGTCTTAATTTGGGCAAAAATAAATAAACAAACATAGCTGAAGACTCTGGCACCCATTCTACTTTTGGAGACTCTAGGAACCTCAAGTAACCCTGCATTCTGGGAGTGCAGTGTTGTAGTGGGGTAATGGGGTACTATGAGCTCTTTAAGATATGTTGGTGCCTGATCGTTTAGGGCTTTGTAGGTGAGGAGGATGATTTTAAATTCTGGATTTTACAGGGAGTAGTTAGTTAATTAGCAGGAATGTAACGCAACGTGAAAATGAATTTGTACTTTTATTCATGATGAATTTTTATTAATATTTTGGAAGTGAAAGTATTGCTCTATTTATTTAAATGTTAAAGTGCAATCAAAATATTTTGTCCCTAAAATCATATACAGTATAATAATCATGATAAATAACCGTGATCTCAATATTCAAAAATAATCGTGATTATCATTTTGGCCATAATCGTGCAGCCCTATTTGAAGTTTGTTTTATGTGGGAGGTAAAGGACATATCCTGATCAAAGATAACTCCCAGATTCTTTACGGTGGTGCTGGAGGCCAGAGCAATGCCATCTAGAGTAACTATATATTGAGATAATTTGTTTCGAAGGTGTTCGGGGCTGATTGATAGGACTTAAACCAGCATAGTGCGGTTCCTTTAATGCCAATTAAATGTTCCAGTCTCTGTAATAGGATGTGATGTCGATGGTGTCGAAAGCAGCACTGAGATCTAACAAGACAAGTACAGAGATAAGCTCTTTGTCAGATGCAATTAGAAGGTCATTTGTTATTTTAACTAGTGCTGCCTCTGTGCTACGATGCACTCTAAATCCTGACTGATAATCCTCAAATAAATTATTGTTATGTAGAACGTCACACAGCTGACTGGCGACTGCTTTCTCAAAGATCTTAGAGAGAAAGGGAAGGTTAGATATAGGTAAACCTCTGGATCAAGAGTGGGCTTTTTAAGAAGAGGTTTAATTACAGCTACTTTAGAGGACTGCGGTACATAGCCTGTTAGTAAAGACAGATTGATCATATCTAGTAAAGAAGTGTTAACTAAGGGTAAAACTTCTTTAAGCAGCCTAGTTGAGATGGGGTCTAAGAGACAGGTAGATGGCTTAGATGAAGAGATCATTGAAGTCAATTTGTGGAGGTCAATGGGAGAAAAGCAGTCTAAATATATATCAGGTTTTACAGCTAAGGTTCCTACGTTTGAGGATAAATCGGTACCAGATGAGGGTAGGAGATGATTATTTTTCTCTCTAATAGTTAGGATTTTATCATTAAAGAAGCTCAAAAAGTCACCACTACTGAGGGATATGGGAATACATGGCTCAATAGAGCTGCTCTCTGTCAGCCTGGCTACAGTGCTGAAAAGAAACCTGGGATTGTTCTAATTTTTCTCTATTAATGATGAGTAATAGGCTGCTCTGGCATCACAGAGAGCCTTCCTATATGTATTAAGACTATCTTGCCAGACTAAATGAGATTCTTCCTGTTTGGTGGAAAGCCATATCCTTTAAAGTTTTCGCGATGCTTGCTTTAATTTGCGGGTTTCAATGTCATATAAACAAGGTTGAAGGTGTGGTTAAAACAGTGAGTGGGTTTATGCATGTTGTGAGAGAAGCCAATTGAATCTAATAAAGAGATAAACACAGTACTAAGGCTATCATTATTGACGTCCACATGTATATTAAAATCACCTACAATAATTACTTTATCTCTTTTAAGGACTAAACTTGATTGTAACTCTGAGAATTCAGATAGAAATTCAGAGTACGGACCTGGAGCGCGGTAAACTATAACAAATCAAATTGGCTGTAGTGTTTTCCAGGTTGGGTGTGAAAGACTAAGAACAAGGCTTTCAAATGAGTTATAATTTAGTTTAGTTTTAGGGTTGATTAATAGGCTTGGGTCGAAGATGGCTGCAACTCTACCTCCTCGGCCGGTGCCTCCAGGAATGTGAGTATTAATATGACTCGGGGGAATGGATTCTTTTAGGCTGACATATTCTTGATGACACAGCCAGTTTTCAGACAAAATAAATCAATCTGATTATCTGATATTAAATTATTTACTAGTAGAGCTTTAGATGACAGTGATTGGATATTTAAGAGTGCACATTTAATTCTCCTGTTTTGTTGCTCTGTTGCGGTGATGGTGGTGTTAGATTTTATTAGATTATTATGTGTGACTCCTCTTCTGTTTAATTTTGATTTAATTAATATAAGTGATCATGGGGCAGACACAGTCTCTGTTAGGTTTTGGTTGGGTGACTGCTCTAATTTTAGTGCCTCAATGTACACTACAAAGTCACTACTACATAGGGCTGCACAATTAATCAAATATTTATCGCGATCACAATTTTGGCTTCCCACAATTAAATGAACATGATCGCCTGAGATATTGACGTTTAAAATGCACGCTCTGCTCTACAACATATCCAATAAAGCGCTTCCTAAACTAACAGCCAGCCACCAGCAGGTGATCGAGATGTTTGGGCTTCACTTTTGGGGATAGAGATTATCTATACAACCAATGTGTTTATGATTAAATTAAGAGCAAAAAAATGATTATCTAGCTCTTATTGTTGCTAATTTTGCACTTGAAGTGCACCAGATTGAAGCATTTAACTTCAAAATGTAACTAACAAAGGGGTAGGGGGAATATCCCTTTATTTTTTCATATTGCAATATACAGTATATACTGTATATAGCAGAAAAAAATATTGCAATGTCAGTTTTTTTCTCAACATTGTGCAGCCCTAATTTGTACATTAACAGGAATGTAGCACAGCATGGAAGTGAAAACAGTGCTGTTTATTTTATTTTATTTTAAATAGTAGCTATAAATCAATGAATAATCGTAATAAATAATCGTGATCTCAATATTGATCAGAATAATCGTGATTAGCATTTTGGCCATAATCGTGCAGCCCTACTACTACATCAGATTTCAGATGAAATTGACAGTTGTTGTTTGACAGTGTGATGGACATCAACAGGAAAATGAAACACTTCATTTATAATTTTACAAAACCGCTATTACGATGCACCTCTATCCATATAATGTTAATCCATATAATTACACACACAGACCTGTGGTAGAACTCCCGGTGAGGCCAGATCGTCCTCCAGCCGCGGTCCTTCACAGCCAGAGCCAGCTGCTCCAGGTTCCGGGGGTTTCTGTTCACAAAGGTCGGGTTCACGGCTTCATTTTCCTCCGGGCTCGGCTCCGGCTGAGAGGCTGCCTGACTAAGACACCGAGCTGGGTGACAAAGGTTAGAGATAAACACACCACCAGCATGTAACGTTTCATTTAATTTCATTTCAAATTTTATTTCGAACATGTAAAATAATAATAATAATAATACAAAAAAAAAAGAGAATCATCATACAACAAGTGGACTGCCAGAAAAAAAAGCAGTATCCACATACAATGAAAATCATAAGCAAAAGAAATTGTCAAACACTTGCCTTGGTTTACATATTCGAAAAGGAGTGAGAAGAAGTACAAACTTATTTAATCCCAACCCTTCTCCATAACTCACTCATTAATAAGTAACCAGCGTCCGTATTGAGCTAAACATATAATCTAAGTTATTTTTCCTAAACTTGTTTAACTATAATTATTACGTTTAATCTCTGTCATATAGAAATAAAAAATAAAAAAAAAAAAAAAATGTTTTAAACGTTATTTAGCTATAAGCTGAGCTGTTCACAGAATATGATACATTAAAACAGCTGTGATGAAAATAACTCACCTGTATGGTTTGTAGCCGCAATTGGACGACATCGTTGAATTTGACCTAAGAACAGCCGAACACTCAAAGCCATCTCCTCCTCAAACTGTGTTCACTTCATAAATCAATTAACGCTTCAATCAATGCAAATGCAGCCTATGCGTTCAGTCAATGTGCTGCCATCCGGCAAAACGCCATGTCCTAAACAATATATGCATATATTTGACTCTAGCTAGTCGACAAGAGTTCAATGCGACATGTGGAGCACCATCTTTGACGGTCATTCAGACAACATCCGGTTCACTTGGTGCTACTTTATAAGAAGCACTGACAGAAACAATCGCCAACTCTTCAGAAGTTCCGCTTAACAGTAACATATACACAAAAGATGCGCTTTGCTGTACATTTCTGTCCATTTAATCTACAGTAACTTCCAGTGGTGGAAGGTAGATTAAACAAGTACTGTAATTAAGTTTATCTGACAGCTACAGTAACTAGTAGGTTCACAGGTTTTTACATACAAAATGCATTATTAGAGATTAACTTACTAACTGAGCTCCACCTAGGTCATCTACATTAAAATGCTGGTTACATGTTAATGAATCACTAATATATATGCTTATTAGGTACTTTTACTTTTGATATGTACTGTATATTTTGCTGATAATACTCATATACTTTTACTTAAGATTTTGAAAGCTAGACTTCTTACTGGTAGTGGCATATTTGTACATTGTGGTATTACTCCTTATACTTCTAAGGATTTGGAATACTTCTTCCATCATTTGTAACTTCACAAATTAGTTATAGACATACGTGACACAATAAATGGTGTGACACACAACAGGCAAGGTTGCCTGTTCAGTAAAGGACTCCCACAATAACATTAAACAAGAAAATCATATTTAATTTCAGTTCAAATTTGATCCATTTTACAGTGCAAACCGGCAGAGAGAAGAAGAGAAAATGTCCGGGCAGAGTTTTGTTCAAAATAGTGGCATGATAAAGGAGGTTAAGATCTGTCCAAAAGACTTAATGGATAAAGAAGCACTCAGTCCCAGTAAGGCACCTGAAAAAACTTTTACTACCAATAAATACCTGTTGTGTGCGTTGTGAACTCGGAAGACATGACAATTAGGGAAAAGTATCTTTGGCTCATGAAAATCATTCATATAATTCCCTGCTATCATTTGAAGAATCCTACAGGGCTGGCTCATCGAAGCATAATACTCCAATTCAACAATCATACCTTCCCTTAAACTGCAGAACAGATTCCTTACTTGGTGTGATTTCCCTTTTCATAATTGATGTCTATAATAAATGTTCATACAGTGAAAAGTAGATGATTACCATTTTTGAGCTACTGAAAGAGTAATTAGAAAGCAGCCCATAACACTGAGTGAAACAAATTAGCAAGGGGATACAAAAGTATATTTTTTCATTTCATATAATGCAATTGTAATTAATTATCTAGGGACTCATTCAAAAATGCAAAAATAACAGTCTTTACCATCGTGATCATTGTGCAAGTCAATTAAACCATTTCATAGCCTACAGGCAATAGAATACCATTGTTAAGACGGGGAGACAAAGTCATTCTGATGTGTGTAGTTGTAGTCCAAGTACTCAATGATAGACATAAATTAACATAACCATTTGGCAATTCTAAGTAATGGTTTGGCTGATCATATAGCAGCTGATGCATTGATCAGAGCAGAGAAAGAGAAAGGGCTCAGCTTGTAGCCTGTTCCACTGTAGAACTTGTTCTGAAACTCCACCCTGTAAGAGAGAGAAGCAAAGTCAACATGCAACAATACAAAACCACAATACATAATCCATTTGTGTCAGCCTACTCCATTTCTCCACGTCTCTTCACCAACAATCCTCTCCAGTTTATTTTACAGTGGACACAAAGATGAACATTTTTGATGGATGGTTTGGTGATCTCCGAATCTTTTCTCTAGCACTACCATCAGGAAAATATTTCCATTTACACACAAGACATATCAAAACGTAATGTGCAGACGGCCATGAAACATTGTTAACACATTCATCCTACATTAAGGGTGAACCCTTTTCATTTTGGAGCCCCCCTGAGCTTAAGAACCCTTGAACCAAAAAAAACAACTTTGCATGCAAGACGCATTACAAATGGGCAGACTGACATGCACTTTGCCGATCATATTCATTATCTCCATTACATACCTTATTTTAATGTTTGGTACAAACCTAAATCACAAATTTATTGTTTGATTTCTGTGTGCACAGTTACGTTTAGGCACATTGTCATTAGCCATTAGAAAGAGACAGGTTTAGGCTT
Source organism: Sebastolobus alascanus (assembly GCA_916701645.2). Classification (NCBI taxonomy): domain Eukaryota; kingdom Metazoa; phylum Chordata; class Actinopteri; order Perciformes; family Sebastidae; genus Sebastolobus; species Sebastolobus alascanus. The sequence goes on from CAKAOJ020000183.1 coordinate 27,642, forward strand.
TTATGCGATTGTGAGACTCATGATGAAATGCATTTTGTGTTTTATTTTCATTATATGCTGATTTAAGGGCAACACCTTTTACCTTCATTTCTAATGAGTTCTACCTCTGGATGATAATCAAACATTGAGTTGTATTTTCAGAAGGAACCCTGTTATGTGAAAGCTTAGGACAGGAGACAAAGTTTTTTTGTTTGCAATGTAATGTTGTATGTAAAGGTTATGTTCTTGTCTGATTGTAATTTTCATAGGTCTATAAATAACATAACTGACTAACTAACCCCCTTAAACATAGAGTTAAGCAAAAAGCTATCACACATTTTACTCAGTGCATATATTCATTCTACTTTGTTCCCTTAGTCCTCTCCTCCCTCCAATCCTTACCAGTGTAGACGGAGCGCGTGCAGGAAAGCTGAGAGTCCCTCCATAACCAGCAGGATGGAGACAGTCAACATAGAAAAGAAGGCAAAAACCACAAAGAGGACTACAGATCCCACATAGCCCTCCCACCTCAGGGCAATACGCATCACCATCACCCACAACACCTCAGAGAGCTCTGTGGAGACACAAATAACTCACCGTCAGACAGCAATCATGTGTGTATGAATAACTGGCTGAAAAAAGAATAGTATGAGTGTGTTTGGTTTTGGAGAGGAAGTCTGTCAGTGTGTGTGCATCATGTGAGGATGAAGGTGTATATTGTGTTTGTGTGTGTCAGTGTATGGGTGCCACTAACGTGCGTGTGCCAAGCTGAGAGCCCAGAGCCGGAGGTAAGAGGCGGTGTTGGAGATGCAGCCCAAGCAGTACTCTATAGTGTGGATGGCCTGATGCATGAATTCGTCTGCAACATCAAACTCCTGCAGACAGCACAGATTAAACACTTAGAGAATGTCGACAGCACATCTGACTCGATTTAATCTGTTAAGGGAATTAAATTATTCAGGCTTCTCAATTACCTCCTCTTCAGCAGCAGCTCCTCCCTCCACCTCCCCCTGACGAGTGTTGATGGAGCCTTCATCGGCCACCAGCGGTCGTCGGTCTTCCTCCTGATGTTGCAGAGAACCAGAAATCCGTCAGAAAATACATCCAACTCTAGACTAAGGGTTAAAGTTCAGTCAAACACAGACTCACTACTTGACGTCGTCTTCTCTTGAATGTAAGGTATTCATACGTGGGCTTCCCTAGCATGAGCACCGGGACAGAACACAGGGCCAGCACCACCAGGATCTTCTGAACCACAATCTGCACATGAAGAGTAACAAGACCGGCTGTTACACTTTTGAGAAACGCATGCTCACTTTAGCAAGCTATTTTGAAGGACAGCACTGGTGTTTCTGCAAATACAGTACTACTGCAACTACAGAAAGCATGTACTTTCACTTCTGCAAACTACTTTCCACAGATTGACATAGTTTTGGGGGATTTAAGTGTTTTTTATTTCTACCTTCCAGATGTTCACTGGTTTCAGTTCATATTAGTACAGTATGAAAATGAGCTTGCAGAGATTTGAAACTAGCTCAAGATTGATACTCCATGAGCATTTCATTGTCCTTCTGTCAAACTCACATTATTGCTATTTTAAAAACTGAGAAGCAATTATATTGTTGTTGCTTGTTAATGCAGTTATAGCACTGATTGTTTTAAGAAGTCTTGTATTGGCATGTTCATGCGTTTGTGGCAAACTTCCACATCTGAGGTTTGAGTCAGCTGTCAAACAGCATTCGCAGCATTCACAAGCTATATTTTCAGGAAATAAAACCTAGAGGACACAGGCACACACGGGAAGGGGGGGGTTGGAAGGAAGTGAAATATGGTAAATTTTGCATAAAAAACAGTTGCTGACTAGCATTTGTGTCGCTTTAATGTACCAATTTTGGATTTAAAAAAAAATACATTTCAGCTCCAGAAGCCTTGAACAAATAAATAACCTTGATTAAGATAATGCATGCTAAATATTCGCTGTGATGGGTTCCATGTCTCAAGCAGGTTTCAGGAATCTTCAAGGTGATTTTCATACTCTACTAACAAAATAAAATGAAACCAGTGGTTTACAAGAGTGTAGAAAAATGTATTCATCAATATAAAAACTATGGCATGCTTAAAAATGGCTGGAGGATAAATTGTAGGACATGAGTTAAAAAACTGATATGTTACTTTTAGGGAAATGAACAAACCACACACCTGTCCGTAATAGAGCTTTGGGTTCTCAGGGTTGTCTGTGAAGAGGAACATATCTATGAAGTGGATAAGTATACTGGGAGCGAGTTTTGACTGGGCGGGACGGTAGGCGATCCACTTGAAGACCACCATGAACACCAGGTAACCAAACAGACAAACCATGAAGAACAGCTCAGGGATCAGCACAAAGAACACACTGCTTATCTTGCCAAAGTGCCTGGAGACAAACACAAACGACGAAGGAAAGCAGGTAAACAAAGATATGTGAAGGCAAGTTAGAAGAAATGTGAAAAGAAACATGAATGGAGGTGTAAACACAATACATGCACCAAAACAGTAAAACATTACTTACCAGTGGTTGAAGAATGACAAGCAGACTCCAAAAGTCATGTGAATGACACCGATGATGACTGACATCTTCATCTTGTACGAGTTCAGGAAAGTTAGTTTGTTGTTGGATAGCCCCCAGACCTGACAATGACACAAAACAAGAGAGAATGAGGACAGATGCAGCGACATCCAAGATTACAGCATGAAAAAAAATGGAGCCGTGAAGGAAGAGTTGATGAGTGTGACGGCCATACCGGGTCAATGCCAAATGGATAGGGGGTGGTGAAAACACCAGTCACAACAGGATCCATGGACAGGTACTGGTTCCCTGCCAGGACTGATGCACTGAAAGAAATAAAATACAATTAGGTAAGATGGACAAGAAACAATGTGTGGAGATTTGAGAAAACAATAAAGGTATGAAATGTCCTCACTTCCAGATGTTTTTCTCGAACATCGGGCCGACGTGCCATGCTGAGTCGAAGGTACTGAGGCCTCTGCTGAAGCACTCGTTGTAAATGGCCCCCGTGTAGACAGAGAACAGTCCCATCAGCAGAATCAGATACCTTCCTCCAAACATCATCCTCAAGATCTGAAACACACAGGGACAAAGGTCAAAAACATGGTTCTGCTCTTTTGTTTTACAGTTGTTTTATTGAAAATATACAGACACAGTAAAGACCTTTGTGACCTTAGTTCTTCGATATTACTTCCTAAATATTAAGTTATCATTCTGTTATGTTAAATTGTTAACCTTTAAAACAATGTAGATGGGGATTAGTACTCGGTCACACAAGTCTCATCTTTGTGTTTGTTACCTCATTGTTGTTGTTCTTGAATTTGGGGTCCTTCTCCTCAAGGACCATCCAGAGGGCACCCAGAGTCATCAGTAAACCATGACCCACATCCCCAAACATCACAGCAAACAGGAAGGGGAATGTAATTATGGTGTACACCGCTGCAGAGGCATTGACAGGAAAGACTTGACTAAAAATACAGGTAAGGTTGAGCATTCTCTGGATTCTACTTTGATCATGTCCTTTTTCTTTCAAGGCATTAATGAAGAAACTCTTTCAGTGGAGTGCAGACGTACCTGGATTGACTTCACGGTAGCTGGCCACTCCGTAGGCATCAACAATGTTCTGGAAACCAGCTGTGAAAGAGTTGATGGGAAACAGGGTAGGTGGAGGGGCGGAGCAAGGCAGGCGGTTGTAGAAAGAGTCAACACCACTGCCACTCTTCCTCTGAGGATGAAGAAGATGGTTGGAAAAAAATATGACGAGTATTAGAAATTAGGCGGTTTACTTATTTATGTCAAGTCTCCGCATCTACAACTCCGTCTTCGCCTTACCCCTCCCTCTCTCAGAGCGCTCTGCAGTTCAGGCAACTTGGCAATGGGACACCAGGCCTCAGCGATCAGGCATTTTTCTGTGACGGAGGGGCTGCAGAGATTCAGCACCATCTGGACCGCCTTACACTTCTGCACACGCACTTTCCACTGGGGCAACACCGCCACCGCCCGCATCAGCAGCTGCTGCAGGAAGGACTCGGTCTGCGACAACACCTGAAGTAGAGGGATGTGAGAGGGTTTTAGAAATACTGAGCAGAGAACAATACTTTTTGGAAGAAAACAAAGCACATTGCTGCCATTTTTGTGCTTTCTAATATTTCAAGTGGAATACAGGCATTACAAAAGAGAGGGCAAATGCTGGTGATGTGTCTGTGTTCAACAAATAGTGCTGTGTTTTTATAAACATGCACTACACTCACAGATTTGATATCTTCAATTCTGCCTTGAAGTCCCTGGAGAATCTCTTCTCTCTCAGCAGTGCTCTCAGGGTATGCAAACGACTGTGTGCGGAAGCTGTGAGGAGGGGAATTCAAAAGATTTTCAACATGTTCAACAGACATTGTAGTGTGGAAATCTACAATGAAAAAAAAAATCAAACTGCTCCACAGGTTTACCCACCAATCACATATCTTCTTCACTTTCTGTCCGATCTGATCTCCCCAATAGGAGATGAGGAACACCGTCCATTGCACCATTTCTCCCTGCAAACGAAGAAACAGCAAACAGCTGTGATAAAACACCCATAACAAAACTCATTAGTTATGAAAAATCATCAGAGACCATCCCTGTAACTGAAATAACTTTCATATCTATCTCTCAGCCATGATTCCCTCTCTCTGTCTCCCAGTTCCCACCGTGTCCGGATGCTCGAGACGATCCTCCATTTCTCTGAAGTCCACAATGATATAACCGCGACATGCCCGCCATAACAACCGCTCAAATGAGGGGACCTTCCAAGGATGGACCACTCCTGCCACGAAACTGAGAGAGAAGATGCAGTGTTAAACACGCTGAATGGAGATAAAAACATTAAACACGTAATGGACATTTTAGAAAATGAGATGTACCTGAGGTGGACATCTTGGCGGTTATCAAACAGGCCTTGGGTTTCCACTACAGGTGGTGGTGCCTGTGAGATGAAGCCAAAGGAGAGGAATATTTTTTTGTAGTTGGCAGACAGATCGCTCACTCTAGAACAATATTTAAAGAAAATGTAATAAACAATGCAGGAATTGTAGCAGAAATAGTAGTTTTTCCCACCTGTGAGGCTGTGAGAGAGTGCGTCCTGTTCAGGACTCCTCGGTACTGACAGAGCTGGGTCAGCTGAGCCCGGAGGCTGTCTCTGTTCCTGGACACCTAGTGAGACACAAAAACTGTTTAACCTCTTTTTGATAGTGTACTAATGAGACTTTTCTTCGATTGATCATCTCAGCCTTGTTTTAAGCTCACCTCTCTGAGCTCTCTGGCCAGCCTCTCGCACTCCTCCTCTATGGTGATGAGTTCGCGGGGCTGAGGGGCCGAAGGAGTCGGGCATGGCGGAGGGAGGGGACACTGCATGGGTGGAGACAGGGAGCGATTGATCTCCTGCTCCAGAAAGGCTGAAGGGAGGGCAGATGAAGAAGGTCAGACAGGAAAATCTGAACAAAACTAATACATAAGGAACATGGCCGGGAATATAGGTGGGAACAATGAGTCAGTACTTACTAAAAGTTTTCTCAAGCTCCTCGCATCGTCTGACCTCACCGACAAACTTCCTCTGAAAGGCGTTCACATTAGGATTCAGCTAAAAACACCAGAGCAGAGGGGAGAGGAAGAGGGTTACTCATGTTCATCTCATGACATTAATTAACTATGTCTCAAAGTGACTCAAAGCAACCATCAGTTCACCATCTCATCTAAACTCAGATTTAGAAATGCTGCAGATTCTAAAGTGACTTCATGAGATAATCGCATTCAGTTGTAAATAGATCAATTACTGCGCTCTGGGTTGTTGTGAGAACGAGAGTCATGATCATCTGATGCTTGTAAGATGAGCCAAAACGCGTGAAAACAGGGTTGAAATCAATCTGTCACTTGCACGTCAAGCATTTTAGGCATAATAGGGGGCAGAAATAGTTGCACGTGGAAAAGTATTCTGGCCCAAACAGTAGCTGTATAGTTTAGGAGGCTAATGAGCCTTGTATTGGTGTGCATGCATGTAAACATAATCAGTGTATAGCTGGAAATATTATTTTTTTTCTCTATATTTCAATTGAAACTGTTATGTTAATTTTGAACTACAGTTCTTAATAAAATGAGAAAATACCAGTCAGTACTATTCATTTGTCAAGTATTTAATTCACACAAGAGTATAAAAAATAGGCTTTACCATGTGGTTATTTCATATATATTTATTGAATTACCAGAAAACATACGATATTGTGATTAAAGATCGTTATTGAGATGTGAAATGAGCTATATCGGGATAGAAGGTTTTGGCCATAGCGCCCAGCCCTAGCTGTCATTTGTATGTGAGGCTTTTCACCACAAAATCATGAACCAAGAGCTTAAATTACTCACATCTCTGAATTCAACCAGGCCCAGTTCTCCCAGCTCACTGACACAATTGTAGGCCGAGCCGGACTGAAGGAAGAGCTGCACCAGGCACACCTCCTCACTGCGAAACATGGAGCCCATAACTGCCTGCAAGGAAACAAGTCCAAATCAATATTTTCCCCGAAAAATGTACAACATAGCCAAAACACTGCAGTTTATAGTGGAATGAGGGATATTATTGAAAAAGTGATGAGGAGAGAAGGAGGAAACATTTTTTAAATACAGTTCACAGAGGGCATTTATGTTTAGTTAGGACAATAAAAGCCTCTCTGTGACAATGGAGAAGCTTATGAATGGAAACTGAAGAAAAGGGAAGCATCAAGTCCTCCTGACTGACGATCAGGTGGGATTTCCATTCTTGCGCAGACATGTTTCTGCCAATATTACAAGCTCACAGTTGTTTTTTTTCAGTTGCGAGTTAAATCCCTCTTAGTTTTAGTCTATTACTTTATTTGACAGGGACAGTGCATATTAATAACATTTCTGAAAATATGCCAGAAAGGCTCATTTTCATCTTCCATCCCTGGGTAGTTAATTTAGTTAAAACACAGATGTTAAGAATACAAGAATTGAAAATACAATCAACGATAAAAGCAATGGAAAAAAAAAAAAATGCAGATACGAACAGAGCGTTGCACTACATAGAGACAGATCATTCAATACACTAAAAAAAACTTTGCTATATAGAAATATACAGTCAGTTGGCAGTTTATTAAATCAGCCAAGCTGAATGATATCTTTATATGAAGGTTATAATGTTCAGACTTTGTTGAAACTGTCTCAAAGAGGTGTTGATTAAATTTTGTGGTCACTTTGGAGACTGCACTTTGTAGTGCTGTTGAGCAGCATTGTGTTATATTTAGACACAGATATTATTTTATATTTAGATATTGCGGTGGAAAAAATACCACAACAGCAGTTGCATTAAAATTTCAAATAGAAAATAGTTTAGTTTCAACAAAATCTGGACATTATAGCCTTCATGAAGGTGGCATGTCTTTGCAGGGAAGTTGTATCAGACTGTACTCGTTTGAGAGTGTATAAAGAACTAACATTTATAGACTCTGTGTTACTTAAATTAACATTAAAGAAAACAGTATGACTACACACACACACACACACATACAGTATAAACACAAGTAGAAGCAGGGCAATAAGTTTCGTTTTTAGTGGCCCATGAAAGAAAACAAGTCTGAAAGAATGGCAATCAAACAACAGATCGTTTTAACGTTAAAGGAAGCGCTGTCTTTAATGAAACGGGGATTTCCGTGAAGGGAAAAGAAAAGTATCACAAGGTTTTGATTTAAGTCATGACACTATAGCAGCCCATAAACGATGGATATAGAGGTCCAAAAACAGCTTCACATGAACACAAAAAGACGCTAAATGTTAGATATCTCACCTATCTGCCTGCTGAGTTCCTCTCTTCTCTGACCTGCTGTGTTTCAGGCTGTCCAGCCCCGAACCGACGGACACACCGGTGACTGCTAATCGGGACAAACCAGACGTGTTTATCAGAAGTTCTCTCCGTTCGGTCTCCCACTTCCCGTTTGTGAAAGTCACGTTACTGCAGCCTCACGTGACAAGAGTTGGCGTTCGTCTCCCATTTGGCCACTAGGGGGTCGAGACTTTCTGTTGCTTATTATGGCGGTAAAGAGTATAATTTAGTCGGATTTTGGATCAGTCGATTGAGTTTAACGTCTAACTTTAGCTAAATGTTGAATTATATTGTTGTGTTACGCTATGTAACGTCGTGTGGAGTAGTTTGGTTTGCTAAACAGTAGTTGCTAAGCGACACCATAATGACGTAGGGTGGCATGACTCTCGTTAAAGTAACGTTATGGCTGTGACCGGATCACTAACTACCTATACAAGATAACGGAATTGAGAAATCTTCGTGCCAGAGTATATATTAAAGATGTGGTGACATTACCTCCTAGAAATGAAATTTTTGATTTTTGTTAAAATTTGCAGTGCAATGCTTGATAAATATATACACAGTGTTATTACCCATCTTGACATAAAAAAACAATTACTAAATGTATGAAGCATCACAGGTAGTTGTGACGATTTTAATCTGTATTAAGACATTTAAATTCATTTTCATCAAGGTTTGTGCATCATTGTAAATATTGATATAACATCCTCTAGACATGGGGGATTTCATGATTTTCTCTACACCTTGGAAAATGTATTTATTAGACATTAGAATCACAATATCTGTCATAAAAACAACATATATATATATATATATTTTTATATATTAAGACTGACATCTATGGTTACTGTCTACATTTTTCAGGGTGTAGAGAAAATCATGAAATCCCCCATTTTTAGAAAATGTTTTTAATATCAATATTTACAATGACGCACAAAGCGTGATGAAAATCAATTTAAATGTCTTAAAATATTATAGAATTTTAAAAGGGGAAATGTATAAAAATTAACATTATTGTAATTTTGCGGTAAGGACATTTAGTAGGCTATGGCATGTGATGAAAACCATAAAAAAATAAACATGTTACAGATTAAAATTAAAATTCAGAGGCTGATTTTTTTTATTTGGGAGAGTCAAAAGTGACCGTAGTTGTAGGAACACCCAAAAATTAAATAAATAAAATTACATCTACTAATTTTCCCATTCAAAACTACTGTATATGACAACGCAAATGTATTTCATTTGAAAAATTTAACTAACTGGGCACATGAGGTCTTCTACTTCACTGAAAAGTCAGTGTATGTTGTAGTTGCTTCAAGTTTCTACATTAATCTGGTGTTAGTGGCTTACTGAACCAATTTTGGTGATAGTTAAACTATGTGTGATGTCTCAAAATCATAGTAGGCTACATGTCATAAACAAAACTTAAGGGGAGCATATAAACTCATAAACAACAGCCTATTATTTCAAACTGCACATGCATCATTTTGCAGTGAAGCTCAAACATCCAAATCACACCTTGGAGCAGGGCTACCGACAGGGGGGGGGGGGGGAAACACCGGTCAGTTGTTCCGGGCCCTGCGTCAAAGAAGGGTCATCTAACCTTTAAATAATGCGCTGGCTGGTGGGGGGGCATTTGGAGATCATCTTGTCCTGGGCACGAGCAAGAAAAACAGCAGCCCTGCATTTGAGTGTAGTAGGGGAACTTTAAGCACACGCACCATTAAACATTTTAATTTATCATGAAACAATGGATGACAAATTAATATCATAAGACAGCTATGGACTAATATGCACTTAGTGAGCACATTTAATTTGTGTGACCTAGTAAAATGTCTGTAAATTAAGTGAAATCATTTCAGAAATCTATTCCTGCAGAGGATCCAACACCGCCCTTTGTCTTGATCTGACAAACCGATGAATGGCAATACAAAAGATATTTTATTTTATTGTAAAAGGCCAAAGTTGCAACAGGTAAAATAGCAAGTAATGAGAAATATACAATTGGAAAAAAAACACAAAAGTTTAAATGGACCAATTGAAACAGGAAATTAAACTGAAGGGAAGTTAAACAAGTCAAAATTTTTCAAAGAGGAACATGAATCTCGTACACCTGTTCATTTTCTGCTTATTTTTGTACTTTACATCACTACAGATGTATTTTCATCTTGCCCTAAAGATACTGTAATGAAGAAGGTCTACATTAAGAAGCAAAGCAGATTGTTGTCACACCAATTAATAGTCCCCAACAGTGTACTACAACACTTTGGAGTTGTATTACAAGCAACTTTAGACCCCCCCCACACACACGCACACAAAAAAAAGGAAAAAAACTACAGTAAAATTATAATTGCTGGAAAATCAGACAGGAACATTTCACTGGCTTCTGCATCTCATTTCACATCATTTACATGTCAGACTTACAATGCCAACAAATATGTTATCCTAACCATACTGCTGCGGTTTCATATAGCAGACAATTTCATGGGGTCTCATTCTCAGACACGGGGACTAACACACTAATGAAGCAAGTTAGCAGTGATTTTTTCTCTCTCTCTTCTTTTTCTAAGAATTACAGGTCTGTGTCCAGAATAGTGACTGCTCATACACAGAGATCATTTTATCTTCCTCTAAGTTGTCCTCCTCCCTTCATCCTGACTTTAACATTTTCTACAAACTGTAAAATTTGAGACTTCTGTCCATTCCTGCCGAGGTCAGGAACTGAGCGTTCTCTCCAAAGGCCACTCCGGTCACCAATCCTGAATGGTCTGCAATTAGAAAGGCAAAAGCAAGGTCAAAAATCTGATACTTCCTCAGAGCACAGACCATAAGACATGCGTACTGGATGGACATTTGAAAAGAGCATTTTTCCCCTCTAACCTGTGAAGTTGAGGACCTCAGACCACTGCTTGCAGATGTAGACACGGATGTCAGACCCTCCGACAGCCAGGTAGGTACCACTCTGGTCAAACACGAGGGACTTCACCTGGAACAGAAAAACGCACAAAGGAATGAGATTCGGAAGCAGTGAGGAATGAGAGTCTGGGGAACAGAGGAGTGTCAGCCAAGACAAGATCAAAATCATTGTAAAAACATGCATGATTATCTCTTACATGCTCAGTGTTGCAGTTAAATCAACTTAGTATGCTCGCTAAGCTCATACTTCCAATTAACATTCTGTTTGTGTATAAACATAAGTATCACAGTATCAATCTTCTCATTTAACTCTAGGCAACAAAATGGTTCCCCAAAACTATCAAACTATTCCTTTTACAGGAGAAATACCTGCAATGTCTTACCTCATAGTTGTTGTCCAGAGTGATGGTCTTGAAGTTCTTCAGTTTCCTCAGATCCCACAGTTTCAGAGAGCTATCCTGGGCACCTGGATCACAGAACCAGAAGGATGTTAGGGTATTTAAAACAAACAATTAAATACAAAATCCCAGATCCCTTTAGTGCAAAAACAAGGGCTGAAGATGCTAGTAGAATTTTAAGATATTTTAGGTCAGTGTATAAATTAATGTGACGTATGTGCAATTTTTTGACATTCCCAACTGTTGCAGCAACTTAGCAACCCGACGTCAAACACTTGCACATCAAATATAAGCAGCAACACGTTGTGAAATGATGTTAGTAGTTCTAACCTGTGGCCAGATAGTATCCGTTCTCAGAGAAAGCGATGGAGGTGACGGGGCCAGAGTGGCCTGGGAAGTTGGCCACGTTGGTGCGCTCCTTCAGATCCCAGATCTTGATTTGGGAATCAGCCGTCCCGGTGCCAAAAATGAGACCATCAGGGTGAAACTGAGCACAGGTGAGAGCTGTAGGGTGACAGACAGAAACATTACCACCTGGAACAGGAGGACAGACCGCCAAACACACAAGTGTAAACGGAGGCACTTACCACAGCCGGCACTTTCATCAGTAACTTTGGTGAGGACTCTTCCAGTCTGGATATCAGAAAAGGCCCAGTACTGCAGAACAAATCAGAAAAAGAGTTAATGTGATTCCCCGCTGAAGAGATCTCTTGTACGTCAGTGTTAAATATAGCTTGAGGTCTGTCAGTACACACACACCTGATCCTCAGATGAGCTGAGCAGGTAGTCCCCAGTAGCGTGTAGGGAGAGTCCAGTGACACCTGCCTCGTGGGCACGCACCACCTGGACGCAGTTTCCCCCGGCGACGGACCACACACGGATGGTGTTGTCTGGAGACGCAGAGAAGACCACGGACTAGAGGGGTGCGAGGGATGGAAAAAGAGAGCAGTAAGAATAACAGATCACACTTAGCATATGTGTGAATAATTCAAAGGCTGTTCTTTTCCTGACAAGTGCAGTCACAGGATGTGTTTGTTGGAGAAAGATTTGACTGGTTGATGTTTGAAACAAAGAAAACGTTACCTGGGATGGATGGTAAATGACAGAGGTGACCTTCTTGGTGTGACCCTTAAGTGTTGCCACAATCTGTTCCTCTTTCTTGTCAAACACCACCACGTTCTTATCAGCTCCACCTGAAAAACAAGAGACGGTCGATATCAAATAAAAGTCTTCAAATGACTTGCAAGTGACACAAAAAACTTTTAACATTGAAAGACGCAGCTGAGCATTGGATGAAATCAATGTACCGGTGAGAACTTTGTTGGTGTCTGAGGGACACAGATCCAGAGCCAGAATACCAGGCACACTGGCACTATGAAGACCCTGAAGGCATCAAAGAAATAGGATGTTAGCACTACGTACGTCAAGATAATAAAACAGCTCTCTGGCTAAAACGAAAAAAATGTAATCTATACTCAGACAGAAATCTATACTTACAGCATGCGTGGCCACTTGGCGGTATTTGCTGAGATCCTCAGCTCTAACAAGCTCTTCTGGGACAGTTTTTCCTCTCTGGAGAAATACAGTAAAGCAGTTAAAATTAGTGTATATTACATAGTACCGCAACAGTTAAAGACTTGTGGTAGAACAAGTTTACACAACACTGAGATATCACAGCAGAAATGGGCAAAAAGTAGCTAAATAAAAGAGCAATACAATACCTTCTTTCTTTCTGTCGTGAGGATAGTAGCTTTGTCTTGGAGCTGCAAACGGAGAAAAGGCAAATTGAAACACATTTTTAAACCTGCTAAAGAAACGGAAAGCTTATAGCCAAATAATGATTTATGTAGATAAAAGAAAAAAAAAATCTTACCTTTTGGATGATTTCTGGGGTCATTCCCACCTGTTCACTAATCTCCATGGGCTCTCCACCAGCACCCTGAGATACAGAAGGTAGCAATGGAGATTGTTAGGAGGAAGTACGACAAAAGGTTATGATGAGCATTTGTGTTCAGTATCTTATCGACTGGAATTAAAAGTCAATCACTCACTGCTGCAGCTGGCTGAGAGGCGGGGACTGCTTGAGGGGCAACCAATCCAGCCTGGGGTTTGAGCGTGGCAAGAGCTGTAAAAAGGAAATAGACCCCATTAGGAAAACATACTCTCACAATATTATCTATGAGCTCATGTTTCTTGATTCTGGACGGACTTGACGATCATAAAAACAGCTGTTCTATGTGCTTTACAAGTGGAATTATGTCATACAATAGGGGACACACAAACTCCTGTCAACCCACCTTCTCTCGCAGCAGTGACCTCTTTGGTGAGTCGAGCGATGACTCTGCAGGCGGCATCATGTTGGTAGAGGGCGTGTGATAGTTCTTGGCGAGTAGTCTGCAGCTGTTGCCGCAGGGTGAAGCTGTGGAGCATAACAGCATCCTAAAACAGAAAAGAGAAAAACAGGATGAAGGACCTATTCTGAGTGTCTAAAATCAATATTTTAAAAAGGAAAAAAGAAAAGAAGAAAAAGCAACTCTAAGCTACGGTTATATCACAGGCTCTTTCGCAATTGACAACTTGGCTCAATAATTCCTAGAGTAGCATTGTGGTCTACTAGAGAAACTGTCATTGAAAAGATTAGTACACTCTGCTCCACCTAAGGTTTACTATGGTTAAGAATACTGGTTTAAAAAATGGCCTAGAAAGAAAAAAATCACCTGTTAAATCAAAACAGATATTCTGGGTAACATTTACAGTATGAAGGTGTTTTGTTGTGGATTTCTCCTTTGCCACGTCCTCACAGTTCACACTACTTACCCACTCATCTTGAAGGGACTTGAGAATGGCAGGAATGCTTGTTGCCGAAGGAGCCTTTGGTCTGATAGGATGGGACACTAAAACAGAGAAAAGTTGCGCATGTTCAGAACAAGCAGTCTCATATTTAATCAAGTTTGTTTTGTGTATTTATTGTTATTTTTTAGGTTTTACTGACATTTGCTGCAGGTTAGAACAAGTCATACAGTGCTCTATATATTGGAGCAAGCACAACATCTGATATTTGCCCAAATCGGCATGTAAACATCACTACAGCTAAAACCATTGGTCACTTAATCAAAGGGTCAACTGATAGAATAATAATCAGCAACTATCATGATAATATTTTAAAGCAAAAATGCCAAATGTTCCCTATTTCCAGCTTCTCTGTTGTGAGTTCTTTGTTTTATGTGACATTAAACTGAATACCTTTGGGTTTTGTAAGGTTGTACAAAACAAGCAATACATTATGAAACCATGTTAGGCCTTACGACATTGTGACTGGCATTTTCCATTATTCTCTGACATTTTATAAACTAAAGGCTTTGTTGAGAAAAAAGAATCCCTAGATTAATCAGTAATGGAAATAATCATTAGTTGCGGCACTGCACATCACTATCCCAATATTGGCTGAAAAAGGGTTACAAATAATACCAGATTAACACTGATATAACGCTTCTCTCTCAGTTGCCACTTTATCAGACACTTCTAATGCACTTTCATACAACAACCCTGCAATTAATCACCACTTTCATGAAGGTTATAATGTTCAGTTTTGTTGAAACACATCCTCAGTATGGTGGCTATTGTATTGTATTCATATTTGTTATTGTTTGTGTAGTTGACATTGTTTACATACCCACCTGAGTACTTCACTGCTTTTAAATTATTATACCATTACCTTGCACTACTGTATCATACACCATAGTATACACTGCTATATTCAGTACTGCGCAAGAGTACTCAGTACTCATGCACTATTTGCACTACAATTGGCACACTGACACTTCACTGCTGTACTTATGTTATCTTATTTTTTATTTTATTTCACTTTATATTCGATTGTATCTCTTTTTAAGGTGTATTGGTGTTGGGACTTGTTGTTTAAGCTACTGGATGCCTAAATTTCCTTCGGGATCAATAAAGTATCTATCCATCTATCTATCTATCTAAACTGCTTCTAGAGAAGTGTTCATTCATTCATTCATTCATTCATTCATTCATTCATGTTGTGTTGCAGGTGAATAGCACTCGGGTTATACTGGATGATTAAACTGCTGGTTGGTTTTTAGCTACATGTACCAGTACTTAATAAACTGGCCACAGTGTAGAACACCCAGTAGTTTTCACCTTTGATGTCTACGAGCTGCTCCTCGGACAGGGGTTGTCCGTTCATCGGGTCGGTCCCATTCTCTGCGATGTACTTCTCGATGAGCCGCCTCTCGAACACCTGGCTGGACACCGGAGAGACGCACGGGTGCTCCGGCACCTCGTTGGAGACTAGATATAATACAGTTACAGCTTAGAGGACCACATGAACCCAACAATAAAACAAACCACTAACAAAACCGAGTCTCTATCACGAGTAGAAGAGCGGGCACTGCATGGCCGCTAGCGTTAGCCACATTAGCTCGTAGCATTAGCCTAGCCGAGCTAGCTGCCTCCGTCACATCAATGAATTCACTTACTTGCACAAACTAAAGACATCTTCCCGACAGAGTCCTCGTAGTCTCTTCTGGAATTGCGATTATGCTCGTCCTTGTGGTTTGATAGTTATTATCGCTAATGTATACTTCACTTATGTTGTGCTCGAATGTGAAGTAGCACGCTGTCCTTTCATTGCCGCTACAAACGGGACTTCTTCTTCTTCTGCGCTTTTCTTCCTGTAGTCTCTTGCAAAGCCTCACTTGGTGCTGCAGCGCCCTCCACCGCCGGAAACACGTCACTGCACTCTTCCGCCGGAAATACGTCACTGCACTCATCAACTTTTTTTTTTTTTTTTATGTTCAAAAGTTCAATACAATATAATCACATGTTCAGATGTTTCATTACAGTTCTGCAAACATATCTTACAGTATAAAAATAAATTGTAAATTGTACAACAAATAAACTGTAAAGAAAGGAAAAAGAGGAATAAAAACAAAAACAAATAAAAACCAAATAAACAAACAAAAAACATTTGGGGTCTGCTAAACAATTGAAATAAGTTTGAAATGTCTAAACAATTTAATAGTTTTGGTCAATATAGAATTTTTGAGATTTAAGTTTTCAATCATGGTCAAATATGTTTTTTAAAATTAGTATCTTTAAAAATAAAAAAGGAGGGTATTCTTTTTACTCATCCACTTGGTGCTGCACTGCCCTCTACCGCCGGAAACACGCCACTGCACTCATCCACTGGTGCTGCATTGATGAGTGGATGAGACAGAAAATTGATAATAATGTTGACAGTCGGTTACTCGTTTAAGTCATTTATGAAGCAAAAATACAAAATATTCCATTTTTTTTCACTTTCTCAATTGTGAGTTTCACGTGCTTTCTTCAGTTAAAATGAAAATAAGTTGAATATCTTTAGTTTTTATAACATGCCACCTTGAGCTTTGGGAGCTAATATTATATCCTGATATTTTATACAATTCATGAAAAAATATGCATGTAAACATCACTACAGCTTAAACAATTGGTCACTTAATCAAAGGGTCAACTGACAGAATAATAATCAGCAACTATCATGATAATATTTTTCAGCAAAAATGCAAAATATTCCCCTATTTCCAGCTTCTCTGTTGTGAGTTTTTTGTTATATGTGACATTAAACTGAATATATTTGGGTTTTGTAATGCAGGTTGGACAAAACAAGCAGTACATTTGTGAAGCAAAAATACAAAATATTCAATGTTTCCACTTTCTCGATTGTGAGTTTCATGTGCTTTCTTCAGTTGAAATTAAAATAAGTTGAATATCTTTAGTTTTTTTTAACATGCCACCTTGAGCTTTGGGAACCATTTGTCACTTTCTGATATTTTATACAATTCATGAAAATCCACAGATTAATAGATAATGAAAATAATTGTGAGTTACCGACAAACATCCGGTACATTTGAGGAAAAAAAACATCTAAAATGTGTGTCTTAAAGATATATTTTATTGTTTAAGAGATGACGTCCAAAAATATCACAAGCAGCAGTCCAACCTCTTTTGTCACTAGAAAGATTTGGTGATCAGATATTATCCTGTACACAAAGTTCACAGATTTAATAGGCTATTGCAATATTTGGTGGAACATGTTACATTTCACATAGCTATTACTACAATTACCTCGAGGGTAGATACACTATATCATTGCAAAAATCACTGTACTGCAGAGCAGATATTTAACATGATAATTAATTGTTGCGGTTAGGAATGGTTAACATGATGAATGGAGGAAAATACGTCAACTAACTCTTACTGTACACTACTTAAGAATTCCCTTTTGCAAACTTTTGTATCACAACTCAAATTTCTACGTAGCCCTAGAGATCACATCACAGACATACTCGTACAACACTCAGCAACTACAGTGCAGATCATACTGGTCCTGAGGGTCTGGAGGTAGGTAACAGCAGGAGATTTCAGGAGCACCATCAACAGTGTCAAGAAATATGTAATATGAGACAGGAAGGCTAATGCTCACTCATGCTTCAGAAAATTACATGAAAAATGACATGCAATATTGATACCAAACCATTAAAACTAGGCTAAGATGCAAAAGGCACAGGTGAGGTCTATCTTTTCCAGCTTTCTCCACCAGAGAATCCATGTTTTAGTTTCTCCATGCTTTCTTCTTTCTTCTTCTTAATTCAGCTTCAATTCCTGTTTCATAAGAAGTTCACTTTCTCTGAAGTGTAAACACTGCAGGATTCAGAGGTGTCCCTGTCTAGAGGCAGTGTGGAAAAGTATCCTTGTGATTTGTTCCACTTTTCTATAATTCCATCTTTTTTGATCTGGAATTGAACACAGTCCTCAGAGGAGTGGAGGCAGTCTGAAGCCCCAGGCACCGAAAAGGAAATCCTTCTCTCCTCCTCATTGTTGTGAGATGTGTCCTGCTAGGAAGGAATAAAAACACATGTTTAAAATACATTTTAGTTTGTGACATACAAATACTCACAGCTGGAGTGTAGTACTACCTCAGTAGTTGAATTATGACGAGGGGAGCTCGGAGCTGCCGATCTGTGTGCTTCCTGGTCCTCAGCTCTCGGAGTTCCCACCATAACCGGACTGTATCCCTGGAAATACAAACAGCAGCACATACAGTATGGCACATGTACACAGATACAATGCTATTTAACATTTCTAAGCAAAGACACAAAACCTGCTAACTCATTTGATTTAATCAGCCTTACAGTATGAGTAGGACTGGCTCTTGGGGTAAATTTTCTTGGTGTCCCAGGCTGTTGAGAGTGACTGTAGAAGCCTGAGGGCTGAGGGCTGGGCTGGCTGTAATCCTGCACAGATAAACACACATAGACACATAAAGGTTGAAGCCACTTGGTTTAAATGAGTCACAGAGAACAGCTCACAACTGATTTGATATATTATTATAATGAAACTAATTGACATGCTTTGTTTGTAAGTTTTTTTTTGATACAGGGATGCTTGAATGTCAGTCAGAGTTGGATGTGCTGAGAGGAAGTCAGTCTATATAATAACGTCATACTAAATGCTGCGTAACATTCATGTTTTTTGCTTTAATTTGACGGGCTGTGATGATTTATATTTAATAGTTATGAATAATTTAACAGCAGTGACCTATTGTTAATCCCTTCTTTTCAACACAATATAGGAAATACAAAGGAAAACACTATTGGGATGTTGTGCTTCTTTTCCTTTGTGTGTACAAAATAATCCCTAAAAAATACTCTATATAACATTAAATATTTACACTAAATACTGTTTATTTGTCATGTTATTATTGTTTATGGCCAATTATTGCCATGACTATCCCTGCCTTCCTGCGGTGACCACGAGTAACTGCACTTCTGTGTATGTCGAAAGTTTATTTTGAAATGATGTACCGGAAGTGTGAGTCAATTAGTGAGTATGCTATAATTTCTGCATTGACGCCACTTTGACTAATTTATCAGTTCCTCGCTGTCACCACAATAGAGCAGCATACGGTGTTGATTTCAAATACACAGATCAACATCTCCTAGTATCACGAGTGCTTGCTGCCCTCTAGTGGTGACAGCGAGGAACTGATAAATTAGTCAAAGTCGCGTCAATGCAGATATTATAGCATACTCAACCTTCCGGTACATCATTTCAAAATAAAACTTTCAACGTACACAAAAGTGTAGTTATTCGTGGTCACTGCGGGAGGAGAGTGTATAGTCATGGCAATAATTGGCCATAAGCAAGAATAACATGACAAACAAACGATATTTAGTGTAACTATTCAATGTTATACAGACTATTTTATTAGGGATTATTTCAGACACATAGAGGAAAAGAAGCATCCCTAAACAGCCCAATAAATGTTATATATATATATATATATATATATATATATATATATATATATATATGCAATGGAAATATTATAATTATATATTATTATAATATTAATTTCCATTGCAGTATTGCAAATATTATGGATTAGTAAGGAGATGGGCCACCATGAGCCACAAGAACAGCTTTAATGCTCTTTGTCATAGATTGTCGAGGTATGTGGGTCTCTACTGGACGGATGAAGAGCATTCTGCCACAGGTGTTCAATCGGGTTGAGATCTTGAGACCGCGAAGGCCAAAACATATGATTCTCATCATTTTCATCTGTATTGGTCCTGTTAATGCCATATGGTTATTTAATCTGTTCCATATAAACTACCCACATGGCGTACTAATAACCAACACTACTTCTTCTCCCCCCACCTGCATGCATACACACTCCCCCTATATATTTGTATGTATTTCATATACATTTTATGTTAACTGCTTCATTTATTTGGGGGGCTCTCGGTGTCTTCGACTTTATTAATGTATTTATAAGCAGAAAAATGTGAAAACAGATGGAAACCGCATAAAGACAAATTGACATGTTAAAATGTGAAACTGTATTGAAATCGTACTGCACTGTGTGGGATGTTGAGATCAAAATAAAATATTAATAGAAGTGTAAGATGGCAATCTTTCAAGTAACTACTAAGTACTAAAATTAGCCAAAACCAGATTTATTTTGATAACAGGAAGATAAAGTATGGACCTCATATTATTATTATAAATATATTCTCCTATCTGCACTAACCAGGTTCTCCTGATTTCCTCACCTGGATGTTGACCCTCGGAGGGTTGGCTGGTGGCGTACGATTTGCTCTGAGGCCAGCGATGATCTGCGACACGCTGCAGTTCGGGTATCGCTTCATGAACAGGATGAAACCAGCCAGTGACACAAACATGCCAGAAGGGACAGTGATGGACTTGAGAAGAGCTCGCCATTTGCCTCCCTTTTCTGGAGAGAGTAGAGACACGGAGACGGGACGGATATCAGAATGAATGTGAGGAAGGAGAAGAACTCAGATGCAACAAAAACTCAACATTTAAACGCATCCCGTCACTCACCGATCACCTGCAACCAGGTGGAGGATACCAGGTTGCCGTCCACATCTCTGATTTCATACATCCCATCATGCCTTGAAGTCAGCCTCACTATGATGACCTCATTGACGGTGCCGTTCCTGACCAGAGAGATGAGGCCCTTGTAGCGCATGTCGTGGTCCGTTATATGGCCCTCGCGGATCAGCTGCACGGGGCCACGGGGGGGCTTGGGGTCAAAAGGGCCCAGGGAGGATTTGTCAGGGTATCGGGTGGGGGTAAAAATGAGGTTGGCATGAGGGACAGGAAGAAAGAGGGGCAGGTTTAGAGACTCCTTGGGGTAGCGGGTGACATTGAGGGAGTGCCCTGCACCCACATGCAGGGTCATGAACACAAAGACAGAGGGTGCAGAAGGAAGGAAATGCAACGGTATGAGAGGATGTCAGGTGGAAAGGAAAAGATAAAAAATATAAATGTTATAGATGACAGGATCCTAAAGAAATTCATCAGTCAGCTTCCTAAAACTCATCCTCTAATCTTCTGTCTGTGCTCACCGCGGACAGTGAGGGTGCAGCGGGACAGGACCTTCCCCTCGCCGTCTCTCACAGTGTAGTTGCCTTGGTCCGCTTGCGTCACTCTGTCGGCCACCCAGACCTTCCCGCCCCGCAGCAGCCGCCCCCGGCCCGCGTCGCTGGTCTCGGGGTCCGTCCGGTTCCACAGCACAACCGGCATGGCCTCAGGTGGAGCACCCCGGGGAGAAAACTCCAGCAGGGAGCCATTTTCAGGGATGCTGTGCTCAAATTTCTCCCCATAGTTTCTGCGGTAGGACTTAATGCATTCTGAAGAGTGAGGGATGAGAGAATGATCAGCAGTAGTGGAAAGTACTTTTACTCAAGTACTGTTCTTAAGTACAATTGTGAGGTACTTTACTAGGTAGGTACATTTTGCTGCTAATCATTTTGTATTTGTAGGATTTTGAATAAAGCTAAGGACTTTTTTACTTGTAATGTAGTATTTTTACATCAATTTCAAGCCAATCAAAGAAGCATTGTGGAAAAAAAAAACAGAAAAAGAGGAAACTATTGTACCTGAAACAGTCAAGCGAACGGCCTCGTAGGTGAATCCAGTGAACAGTTTGATGGAGTAAAGTCCCTGATCAGCATGAGTGACTTCTCTCAGGACGAGCATCTTATCTCTGGTCCACTCGAACCGCGGGTCCTTTACCTGCAGTTGTACAGTAAATAGGTTTTGGAAATCTGTACACAAGCACACAGACATCAAACAAACAGAAAGCACGGACACACTTCAACTCACAATGGTTTTGTCCAGCAGGACGCGCCTCGGCCCCTCAGGGTCTGGTGTAAAAGTCACCGTTCTGGACGTCGAGTACACGGGCAGACGGAATTCCCTCCCAGCACACACCATCTGGGCTTCTTCTCTCTCACCTGCAGAAGAGAGAAAGAAAGTCAGCCACCCCCTCAGAGAAGATGCTCTGTAGGCGAAGGATATGTGATGCATGTGACTCACTTAGTACGACCCAACCTGTTGGGACAGCAGAATTAATCTGATTATTATTAATCTTCTTCAGCACAACGCTTAGACCTCACATACACTGGAATATTACTGAGGGTGATGGCACCACTTTCTAATAGTTTACAATTACATTTGTAAAAGGGTTCATAAGTTTTACAGTAATTAATGACTTCATTAATGTTTAATAAATCATTAAATTGTTTTCAGTCAGGCCCCTAATAAGGTCACCTGACAGACACGATCGCACATTCCTCGTTCTATTATAGATACTTTACTATACCCAATGAGATTAGACAGGATACATCTTAAAACATTATTTTATAAGAAAGCTTTTATGCATACTGAATGTTTCTTCTACTTTTATCTTTCTATCTTTGCCATTTCATATTCCTCCCTGTTTTTACTTTTGTGTTTGATGATCTCATTGTTTATCTTTATTATTAGCCTTTTTCTCTTCTCTGTGAAGTACTAGTCAAATAAAATATCATTATTATTATTATTATTACTTCTAATTCTTTATAGATCAGTTCTAAGAATAACTTTTGGTTTTCCAGGTTGTGGTATTTATGATACTTGATTTGACTTTTTAGCTCTTTAAATCAGCACAGTTAAACACTGAACTTCTGCCTAAATTTTTTTTTTTCCCCAAAACAAAGTCAGCAAAAGATCCTTGCATGTGTTAATCAATTGAGTGGGTTTTATTAACAGTTAATAGACTGACAAATCAGGAGAGACACTTTTTTATCCCTGACTTCCCCTGTTTATGTAAAACTCAGACCCTCAAATGGACTGTTTGACCTCTGACCCCCTGGAAAAGAGCTGCAGATTATCTGGACCATAATCCAGTTATTAACAACAAATTAACATTTACAACTGTGAATTTGACAGATTATGGTAAGAACCCTTTAGTGATGTCTTGTACAGTTGGATTTACATTTATAATTGCACGTGACTTTCTAGTAGGGATGCACCGATATGACTTTTTCAGCCCCGATACCGATAGCGATACCTGGGCTTTAGGTGCATCCCGGCTTGTGAGAGAGAGAGAAATCTGTGACTGTTTGTTGATGATTTCATTAACATTTGGATACAAAAACTGTATGTCACTTATCAAAAATAGGGAATGCAGTTGATGGTTTATCAACATTATTACTACCACATTAAAAAAAGGAGTAACACCAGTCAAAGGGATTTTCCACAACCTGGCAACCCAATTGTCTTCTTCTCAGGAGTGAAGTTGATATATAAAGCATTAGTAAATTATCATTTAACAAATATTTAAGCCATCAGTTACAACGTGTAAAACAACAAAATGATTTAAAAGTGGAACCAATATCATAATCATGAACTTACCCACAGCAAGAGGAAGGGCAAAAAGGGCAGTGAGCAGGACACAGTTGGACATCTTCACCTGTAAAAGACAGATTGTTTCATGTGATTGTCATTCATCCCCATCCTCGATCATCAATCAATCAACCATCTACACAAGGGGGGGGGGGGGGATGGGGTGGGCTCACAGACATCTGTGGTGATGTCCCTGCAGAGCGATACATACGCACATCCTATACACATAAATAATGTCACAGTGATCCACGACACCCTGTCTGTCTGCTGTCTGAAGTCCACTCAGGTGTCCAACACGTTTCCCAGCCGATCAACAACATTTACTGCTATTTATTGATAATGCACACATGATCACACAGTCTGTGACGCAATCTAGTGTTGAACTCACCTGCAGGGATGTGTGAAGAATAAACCCCAGGGCTGGATATTGTTGAATGTGTATGTGAATGGGGGATAAGAAGGATAAACAACGTCCTCTGCAGAGCGCGCATGAGCACCGGTCCTCTGATGACGTATTCTCAGCAGCTCCTGCGCAAGATGCGTCACGTGTTTTTTGCGTTATTTGTGCCAGTTCCTGGAGTATAAATACGCTATTAGCGCAAGAGAGTGCACAGTTTACAACGTGGGATCCTCCTCACGGGCTGTGAGCCAAGATTAAACCTAAAAGCTTCTCGGGAATTTACAAAAAACACATGAGGACGATGCTCACTTATGAGCTCACTTTCCTGCAGAGAAATGTAGACTACTGTAGTACAAATCTGAGGCCTACTTGTAGCCTACTTTACTTGAGTATTTCCATTCAATGCTACCTAACTTCTACTCCACTACAATTCAGATGCAAGTATTGTACTTTTTACACCACTACATTTATTCACGTTATCATTTTCAATTTAAGATTTTACATACAATGTGCTGTTATGGATCAAACTAACAAACAAATTAGCTCCATCTCGACCTATACAACATACACATTAATGCATCAATAATCAAATTATACAATATATAATAGTATAACACTTAGAAGCAATTTACTTACTAATATTTACTAATACTAGGTACATTGTGCTGATATGTACATACCTGTAGTGTAGAAATACTAAGTAATTCAAATTCTTAAAGTAGCCTATTAAAGTAAAAGTACTCATTATGCAGAATCATTTCAGTATTATATATATATATATTTAATGATATATTAATGATGCATTAATGTGTAAGCGTCACTTTAATGTTGCAGCTGCAAAGTGGGACTAATTTCAAATACTTAATATACTGCCGGGTATCTTAATCCTTAATAATGCATCATCATTTATAAGTTGATTTACATTTTGTATTATTAATCTGAATCTGCAAAGTCACTAGTGTTATCAAAAAATGAAGTGGATGAGTAGGTAAAAGCCTACCTCAATATTGTACTTAAATACAGTAGACTACGAGTAAATGTGCTTTACATTTCACCACTGCTACACACTGTTTCACATCACTTATTTAACGGCTCAAAAACAACAGACCTGCAAAACTTCCTCTTCCTCCAAAGGGCAGAGAAATTAGCCTACTTTGGTCCATACTGTATACTCACAGTTATATTTAAGTGAACAAAGTTTTTTTTCTTCTATTGCAGTGTAAATGACTGAAAATAACTCAATGAAGCTGGCACAAGCCCTCTTGTAAAAATGATTTGTATTTTATCTTTACTGTACGGCTTTTCTCGTGAAGTTTCCAGCAGGTGTCACATTAAACCGCCTCTGTTGCATAATTCAAACTTTTGCAGTGCTTATAACAAAAATAATTCTTTACCCTCCGCATGCTGAGGGTCATACCAGTTGTTCCCATTCCTAACCTGTTATGGCATTACTTTTGGCATAAATATGAGCAATTAACACTAACACCATCATCCCTGACATCCTTGTGGACAAGCTAGCTGCCCTGGATTTCCCCCCCGCAACCCAAGCCTGGATCAGACTTTCTCACGAACCGCCCACAGTCTGTTGAGATCGGCACCCACAGCTCCTCCACCCTCATGCTCAGCACTGGCTCCCCACAAGGCTGTGTGCTGAGCCCACTCCTGTACACCATCTACACCCATGACTGCACTCCCACCCACCCCACCAACACAATAATAAAATTTGCGGAAGACACCACCTTGGTGGGGCTTATCACAGGAGGTGATGAGTCGGCTTACAGGGACGAGGTGCAGCGGCTGACAGAGTGGTGCGCCAGTAACAACCTGTCTCTCAACACCAAAAAAAACAAGGAGGTGGTCATGGATTTCAGGAGGAACAAAGCTGACCCTGCCCCTCTCTACATCAACGGTGACCTCGTGGAGAGGGTCCCCACTTTTAAATTCCTGGGGACTCATATCTCTGAGGACATCTCCTGGTCAGCCAACACCACAGCAGTGGTGAGGAAGGCCCAGCAGCGACTCCACTTCCTGAGAGTACTCAGAAGGAACAGACGGGAGGAGAGGCTGCTGGTGACCTTCTACCGTTCCTCCATTGAGAGCGTGCTGGCGTTCTCCATCACCGTGTGGTATGCAAGCTGCACAGCAGTTGATAAGAAAAAGCTGCAGAGGGTGATAAGGTCAGCTGAAAAAACTATTGGCTGCCCCCTTACCCTCCCTGGATGACATGGCC
Source organism: Sebastolobus alascanus (assembly GCA_916701645.2). Classification (NCBI taxonomy): domain Eukaryota; kingdom Metazoa; phylum Chordata; class Actinopteri; order Perciformes; family Sebastidae; genus Sebastolobus; species Sebastolobus alascanus. Next base: position 53,739 of record CAKAOJ020000183.1, read on the forward strand.
AGGTCTCGCTGCCTCTCCAGGACCAGAAAAGTCCTCAGTGACCACCTCCACCCCGGACACCACCTGCTCAACCTGTTCCCCTCTGGTAGGAGATACAGGAGCAATAACAGCAGAACGAACAGACTCAAAGACAGTTTTTATCCGTGGGCTATCAGGACGCTCAATAACCACGTGAGCCACTAACTTCCCTCAGCCGTCAAAGAAATGTGCAATATTAAATTATCCACAACAATCTAACATGTGCAATATATTTATTACCCCATCCTGATTTATTACTGTGACATCATCTGTTCTTTATGACCTAAGTGTTCTTTTTTATTTTTATTATTATTTATTCCTGTTGTTTTTACGTGTTTTTTTATTCTTGATTTTATCGCAAATGCACCTTCAGTTGTAGCACCCCTAAATTTCGTTGTATTGGAGACTGTGCAATGGCAATAAAGGCTATTCTATTCTATTCTAATTGAATTGTTTAATTTGAATATGAAAGGGGTTTCAGTGGCCTGAAGAGGTGACAGAGTCCAGATTAGACGAGACAAAAAAAATCATCTAAAGCATTTAATCATATTTTGACCCCTAAGATTTATTTTGGGGCCAACACAAACACACACACCTTGGTTGGGAACCACCGCTTAATAGATATGCGTAGTTTGCGCACATTTTGCGCACATTTAGCGCAGTTTGCGCACATTTAGCGCAGTTATGACGCAAACAGAGAGTGAAGGAAAGAAGCCTCGCCCAGTTTTTTTCTCTTTCCTAGTAACACACATACTAGACCGGAACACAGAAGCGAAGTACTTTGCAGTGAGTAGATAAACTCTTACTTGTTAGTTTTGCAAATGTCCAGTTTTGTGCTCTCTGGGTAGAAACGCTGTGATCCTATTAAAAGTTCACATCTGCTGTAAAAACGTCTCCTCTCTCTCTGCAGGACATGTTGTTGTTCTACGTGACTGTTTCCGTCTTGTTGGGTGGTGAGTATTAATCATACAGCCTCACAGAAGAAATGCTCCGATGCAGGTTTAACCCATTTCACGTTTACCTTTACAGGTTTTTCTTTTTTCACAAGCGAAGTCTCCTCATATCTGTGGGCTGTGTGGGGGAGACCGGGGTTGGTTGTAAAAGCACCACTTTCACCCAGAAGGGATGACCTGAGAGTCATGTGATCAGTTTCATCTTTGACCATTTCCTTCCTGACCTTGGAATTTCATAGCATTTATTTTACAACCAAAACACAGATTGTCATGTATAAAAATAATCTTTCGGACCACGTCTATATTCATATTTACCAACCTTGAGACCTTAAAAATAGGGAGGATTTCAGTACCAAAGCTGGGGTCGTCCCCCAGAAACATTTGCGTTTCAGAGACTTTGAAATCTGCATTCTGGTGACTTTAAAAGCATTAAAATAACAAAATAATCGTTGTAAGTATACTGCAACAGCATTTTTATATTCAACTTTTAATTTTACCCTTAATTCTCGGGACAGAAAACTGAATAATTCGCCCCTCTGGAGTAAACTTGACGCGTGAATTGGTGGATCGGTACTCGGTATCGGCCGATACCCAAAGCCCAGGTATCGCTCTATCGGTATCGGGACTGAAAAAGTCAGATCAGTGCATCCCTAAAAGTTTTAATAGCTTATTATTTGGGATTACAGTCATTCCTTAAGTGATTTAAAAGTCGGTGGTGAGTTATTTTGTTCTTTGCGACCCACTTGAGGAAGCTGTGGTGTGGTCTCAATGTTTAATTCTTCACTCTTATTGTTACAACATACCCCCGTAGTGGGGCAGGTTGTAATAATGGTACTACTTGTATTTGACATAAATTAAATAATTCTGTGATATAGTTGTAAACTATTTGTAGTGGACAAATAAGGATACTTTGTGTCAAAATTTGAGAGCTCTAACACAAAAAATGTGGGGAGTTATAGGTGCTGAGACAAAAAGTTACAACCATCCCCGGTCTCCCCTACAGCTTGTATAAAAATACTAGTTACTATATGAATGGTGCGAATTGAGTTTAAAGCAACTGCAGTGTGAAATATGTTCCCAATATGTTAATATGTGAATATATGTGGAGTAAAAGTTGTATAGCTGGGCTGCTGAATTAATGTTTGCAATGAGATAAAATCAAACTGAACATTTTCATAATTAGGACTGCAAGTGTGTTTTATTCATATTTGTTGGACTTTATAAAAAAAATTGCTGTTAAAATGCAAATGCACACAGTCTTTAGTTCCACGCAAACCTACATAACAGACTCCGCTATTTTCCTCCTGATTGTGCTGCAACTTGTTATTTAAAGAGCAGAGAAATGTATTTGTTAAATAATGAATTCAGTAAAATTTAAAATAAAACACACATTTAAGGATTCTGAGCATCCTTTGCATTTTATTAGCTTTAAATTAATTTCTTTATTTAGACTGATTTTATTTATATAGGCCCTACTTACATTACATTTACATTTGACCTTTAAATTCATTCACTTAGTGAATAATACGTTTGGTTCTGATGTTTGTAAGTGATTTAAAGGTGAAAGGATTTTTGGTCACTAATTTGACAGAAAATAGGATTGAAATACTGGGACATCACCAGCCTGGGATATTGAAGTTGCATCATTGTTGTAAAAATGTTTAAAACGTGGCTTAATTTGTACTGATTTTGTGACACTGAACAATGAAATTATTTGAGTGACATGACAGTAGTTATTGATTCAATAGTGTCCTCATTGATTATTTTGTGGGCACAGGAACATAAAACAATGTTGGTTTACATCTGCAGCTATTATTACATTCACACATATACAAAATAATTCATAATTTTTTCTGTGAGTGGTATCAAATGTATTGAAGTTGCTTACAGTATGTTATCCACATGTTCTCAGGTGTTTTATATCTGACTTATCTTAACTTATCCCTCCATCTATCTCTTCTTCACTTGTGTCTTTCTGATTGAAGCTTCATCCGCTGATTATAGCCATGAATCGGAGTGCTATGGCAAAAGTTTGAAATTGCCATTTTCTTATACACCACCCTTTTTCGATGGACAGTTGTACTTCACTCCGAAATCGGGATCCAGGAAGCTACTGATGGATAAAGGGGAGGTGAGCAGCTTTTGGCGCAATAATTCATACTATCACCAATATTGCTATGACATCCATCTGGAATATGACGGAAGTCAGAGCAAATCAGGTTTTGAATGAACAGAATCTACTCTCTGTCCTGAGTAAATGTCTTTGTGTTGTCCACCGATTCAGGCAAAGGACCCACGCCTCAAAGTTTTTCTTGGCTCGGTTAGATTCACAGATTTGACAGAAAGAGACGACGGCGGAATTTTTTCCGTGTCGTATAATGATTATAGAGAACAGCATATCATCAAACTGACAGTAACGGGTGAGAATATTACACTATACTGTATTTAAAGGCTCTATTCAATCAGAAAACCTTTGTGGAAAAAGGTATTTCTATTAGGTGTGTGCAATAAGTTTTTTCTTGTATATGCTTTTTCAGATTGTGCTGCTGAGACGGTATCGCAGTATTACGGGGATATATATTCCTGTCATATTCCTAGAAGGGCTGAATTCCTGGAGTTCACTCCCCTTGACAGTGTGGGCCAGACAAAGGTTCTGTGGAATCGCACCGACCCTCAGAGCAGTAAGGGAGAGAAAGGGTGGATAAAGTCTAATGCCTGGGAGATTAGGAACCTCAATCAGGCAGACATGGGCCACTACAACGTCAGAGCAAAAGACAACACTTTGCTGTCTAGGATACTGCTCAGAGTACAAGGTGATATTAGGAACTTGATAGAAGCTGCATGTGAGCTTTCAGACTGCTGCATATCTGATTAAATGTTCTTATACTATATACTCTTTATCACACAGAGCTAAAAAGAAGCGTTATAACAAAGCCGAACCAGCCGCTCTTCATCCGCTATCCTCCGGCTGGTACCGAGTGGACTGTGACTTTTGCACCTGAGGGGGATATGCCACTCAAATTGATGGAAGGAGGCCATCTGGTCAAAAACAATGACCTTTTCTCAGATGAGTGGTCTACAACGGGGAGGATTCAGGTCGAGATTGATGGCATTGAGATTAATCCTGTGAAAAGCACAGACTCAGGCACCTTTGTGTTCAAAGACCCGCAAGGCAACCTGGCCCTGACTACGGAACTGGTGGTAAACAATGGTGAGCAACAGCACATTATTTTGGAAAAATGTATGAACAAACTGTTACTGATGATTCAAATTACCATAACCCTCCTCCCCCTTCTTCTGCTCTTACAGAACCAGTTTCTACATTTGTTTATGTTGGTATTGGTGTCGCGGTTATAGCAGCGCTGATTTTGTGCTGTTGCTGTGTGAGAAAGTGCTGTTGTAAAAAGACTGCAGCCGCACCGGCTGTGTATATCCGTGTAAGTACTTCCTCAAACAGGCATTCAGACCAACTGTTTATAACATGTGATGCTATTTTTACTTCACTATCGTCCTTCCAATTGCAGGATTTGAATCAACCTGCAGGCCCAAGTAACTCTGCTGCACCTGCTCCGCAGTACTCATTTCAGCCAATGAATTCCCTTGTTTCTAGACAACCTACAAACGTCTCGCTTGAGCCACCGGTAGGTGTTATGCAAAGGTTTTCAAACTGTGAAACGCCTTGCCAGGGTAGGGGGTGGTGCGGAGGGAGAGATACTTGAGGTAAAGATACTGTGTGAGGAGGACATTTTGAACGAAAAAGATTGTAAGTTTGGAAGATTTTGTCCCCCATCACTTAAAGGGACTGTTGGTAACTTCTTACACGTATAAATCATTGCGGGTCGGTGTCCCGTGAGCGCTCGCGTGTGGCTACGCTGTTCAGACTCAGACTCCAACACAAACTACACGGAAGCACCAAAACCGCAAAGTTATATCTAGTGAAGCCCGTCTTGCAAAAGTTGCAGTGTGGAGACCGTAGTCTTGGTCTCCAGGGCCGGAGCCTCTGCTGTACTCTGCCTTCCTGCTTGCTTTAACTCACACGCCGCGCTCGTTCTCGCTCCAACTCCACGTGCACGTGCACACACTACACACTGCAGAAAAGTAAGTTTAGCTCTGAGAATATCTAGTGAATGCACATTGGACGTTTGTGCAGAAATAAATGCTGCAGCTCCTCCAGACCAACAGAGGTTTCCCGTATCTTGTGAAGTGACGGGGCTCCGCAGCGAGTAACGATATCGTCTCCGACCAAAACTCCGGTGTTTCCCCTGTTCCCTCCGGCCGCGGTCGGGAGGCTGAAGCAGGGAAAAGCCAACACTAGGATCAGCATTGATTCATGGAGAGACCTTTGTCCGGTCAGCTTACATTACTGCCAAGCAGGCGAAATATAGAGTGATATTGTGGTTTTAGCTGACGTGTGTCGCCTCGCTGTTTTGACCAATGCTCGCTCACATTCAGGTAGCGCGTGCACACGGGCGAGCGCGAGCAACAGGACGCTGACTGCCGTTGACATTGCGGCTACAAGTGTCGCTGTTAACAAGCAATTTCTGATTCTTACAAACAGTCCCTTTAACTTGGTATCACATTAAAAAGGGAACTCTTGATTGCCAGTATGACCAGGATGAATGCTTACAGCACACACACTCACATTTTTATGTTTTCTTCAGTATAAAAGTAATCCAGTGGTAGTTGTTTGTACATGCATGGGTACATTGCAAACAGGAACTGCTAATAGCTAATTCTGCATACTTTTGATGGTGCCAATTTTGCCAAAATGTATAGAAATATAGGCTAAAAAAAACAAGGCTCAAGTTACGGCATTGAATCCATGCTAACATTATACTTCCTGTTTAGGTTCTCCTTTTTCTGACTTGGATGAATTTGTTTTACCTTACAGGTGTACACCCCAGTGAATATCCGTGTGAACCCCCCTCAGCCTGAGGTACACACACAAACATACAAAATTCCCTCTAAATGCATGACATGTAGGTAATTATAACAAACAGCAAGAGTCCTCATTCTGATTCTGTTTTTTGGCCCTTCAAAGGCAGACTCTCTTCACACTTACCGACACCTGTTTTATTAACACACACATTTTCCTTGTTTATATTTCCCACTTCTCTCTCCAGGTTACACCTCTAGGACGGCAGGGAGTCGATCCAGCTCCTCTACTCGGCTCTGATTGTCTCTCCTCGTACCCTGAGCCAAGGTTTGAGCTGAAAGGACTGCCTTTTCCTTCTGCTCCCCCCCTCAGTTCAGACTCAACTGTCTGTGATGTTTATACCTCAGATAAACTCAACTTCCGGTAAGGAGCACACCGAAAATTCAAGTGATGTGCTTAGTGACTATCGGGAACACAGCCATTTCAGTCCTTGACTGGATTGTGTGATATATACACACAAGAAAAATTCCCACAAACCTGCAAAGTTGTGGTGATATGTGCACAGGATAAGGACCATGTAGAGAAACAAGTTATCATTCACAATATGTTGACACATGACCGGACTTATCATAGGTTAAAATGTGGAATATTGTCTTTCTAGCAATATAAATCCAAACACTGATGCGGTGTGATCAAAGAAGTTTGAGGCCAGTAGTCCAGTAACTCTTAATAACTCAGCATTAGAGGAGTAATACCAAGACATATATCAATTTAAATTGATTCCTACAAAGGATTAAGGTATTTTTTTCACAGGTATAGAAGAGTAAAGCTCCATACTGTAGTTATTGTAGAGTGAACTGCTATAATCAGTGTGTATCTGTGTAATATTAATGTGTGCACTATAAACTCAGGTTATACATAAAAAGCATAATTTACACTTTCTCCTGCTGCCAAGGATATCAGAGGAAGGAGAGGTTCTACATTGAGTCTCTGTAGCAGATTTTAGAAATTGAGGACTACAAACTTCAATACTCATGGAGATGAAAACAGCAATTTAAGCCACTTCAACCAGCTTTACTTGTATAATATTTTTATGATTGTTTCAAACCCTTATGTGCCAATTCAGCCTTACATATATCAACGTGCCTGTGTGGCTTTTATCTTTACATTTTGAGAAATGGTATGGAATATTTTTATTTGTGTTGTGCTTTTTAAAAATGTAAGTCCTGTACTGGAAACTGTTACACTCTGTATCTTTTGGTGAATATTTGTAGATTTTGTGTAAACTGGAGTTTTTTTTCAATAAGCTATTCTTTTGGCTTTGAAAGACTCCCCCGGTCATTAGGCAATGAAATCAATGTAAATAGTTATATGTGATACAAATATTTGTCTGCGTTATATGTAAAGATATGTAACTGTGTTTTGACTTTCAAGTTTTTTAAATTAAGCGAAATAAATTGTCTCACTGGACTGTACCACCTCCCAGAGGAAAGCTGCAGTTAGCTGCATTTACCAAATGAATGTAATGTAGTATCAAATTAAATCTGAACCACAATTTTTGCATCAGCGTACTATGACAACCACAACATTTAGCCAAGTATGAATATAGAAACATGTATAAATGGAACTGCGTAAAAATATTGACACCACAATACAATCCAAAAACAATCTGCATGTAAAGAAAAATAAGATGCAAACAATGGAATTTATTTAAATTTTTGTGAGAGTGCGCTCCTTTCAGTGTTACATTATTGTTGCATGCATAAGCTCGCAGATGCAACTTATTTATGGTTGAATGTTCTCTGTAATTGCCTTACTTCATGTTGCTGGTGACAGGCCCTCTAAACCTATTTTCACAAACAACTTCTTTTTCTGAGCAATGGAGTCCTACGTAAATAAACTGTTTACCTCTAAAGTTGGAACAATTTTTGTTGTTTTCCACAAAAGATTTGTGTGTTTTTGTGTTTTTGCTGTCAAACTGCGCACACGTGGGTCAAGTACAAGTTAACATTTCACTGTCTTTGCTACGCTATGCCCAACGGAGAAAATTGCAAGTCACCGCAGAGTCACAAGCTCTGCAGATTTAGACGGAATATGATGGAAAATACCACAAAGAAAGGAAGAACAGCTACAACAAAGACTGTGAAACTACTTATAAGTATTTATGAGCCGGTGGAAGGCGATTCTCAGTTTTTCAGTTATTTTTCAATTTCACACGGGGAAAACAACATGAAACGGCACAGTTCACGTGAGGCTCAAGAGACGTGCGTCTATGGATGCATTCGGGCAAAGCATAGAGATGCTACAAGATAAGGGGCAGAAAAGAAATGTTTATTATTTAAGTTAGATAGACATTATATCAAAATTGACTACCTCTCAGCCTTGGTAACGTGTCCTACATTGTCCCACACAAACATACTCTTTGTCCCACATTTGGTTTGTTGGGATCTGGTCACCCTAATGTGAGGTCAGGGTGACCTTGACCTCTGACCTGGAGTCCAGAGCCAATTAAGACATATGCCTGCCTGCCTACATACAACTGTATGTTTCCAGTTAGTTGTGTAGTAGGCTACTCCTCCAGGTGAGTAATTTTCATGTGTAAAATCGGTGGAATACCACTTTAATAAATCATAACTAATGATTTCTGCTCTTTACAGCATGCTTTTATTTGTGATTCAATGCCGTTAAATAAAAATGTTCTAATTTGAGTTGAAAAAGAAGTCAGTGCTAAACGTCGCCTCAAATATTACACTTAAACTATCCCCATTTGGGTCACATTTTACTGACCCTTGAGTGAATGACGACCCCTTTACACGCATGCCCACTGAGCTTGGTGGCTTGCCATGTGACGGCCCGAGTGCAGCAGTGAACAGCCACTTCTCAGTTATTTCCGATAGTACTTAAACGCATCATGAGTGCATCCATAGAAACGCCCAGTTGGGTGGGCCCAGACCGAGCTCCCTACCCGGGCAGTCAGTACTCGTAGTCACGGTAATGTCACACTGCAGATTCGGAATATGTGCATTGTACAACCCCTGTCTCAATATTGTGAATATATTGAAGTTTGTGTAATTAGTTAAGGCTTGATTAACTATAAACTGGTCGACGACGGTTTACACAGGACTCGGATTTTGTGTTTTTGAATCCCGGCAGATGATGATAGTGTTGTTGTTCCTGGGTGCCTTTGTTTGTAAGGGTAAGTAAATGTAAAAAAAAAAATTATCAGAATCAGAATCAGAAACTCGTTTATTGCCAGGTTTATGAGGTTTACACTAGGAATTTGCTTTGGTGGGTTGGTGCAATAAAACAGTAAAACAGTAGTAAAAATAACAGTAGGATAATTAAGTGTTAGAATAAAATAAGAATAAAAAATTGAAATCTACAAATATACAATATAATATATACACAAGAATTAAACATAGTATTAATCATACTTAAGCGATACTACTTTTAAGACTATCCTGTTTCCCTGAGTATTTGACTCAGCAGTAAGTAAGTAATAGTGTGTCAATGTGTGACAATTTTGAGGTATTTATACTTGAGTATTTCCTATTATACAGTATGTATTTAACAGCTGTGGTTAGTTACTTTGATATAATATACAAAACTGCATTATTAGAGATAAAAGTGTACCAAAACTAATGTGCTACAATATTGCATTATTGTATTGTATATATTGTAATGTGTTAATAATGATATATTTGTAACTTGTCCTGCAACACTAATAACCCCCTAAAGTCTTGAATTTTTATTATTATTATGTTTTTTGTGTTATTATATATTTTTTTTTTGTATTGTATGTTGATAATAATTTGTGCACTCGAGTTATGTCAACTTTTGGGTCCATAATTTAACACTTACTACCCAACACATTTAGCTAAAAGTACATTTGTAGTTTTACTCAAGCAGAATTTTGAATGCAGGACTTTTACTTGTAACAAAGTATTTTTACATTGTGGTATTGCTACCTTTTCTTAAATAAAAGATTTGAATACGAATTATAATATGCATCTGTAGTAGTGTAAACGTATAGCCTAGTACATATAATATTATTTTACTGTGATATACTATGTGTCCAGGTTTATTACTTACTCACAGGGGTTGCCAAATTAATTGACATTTTAATGTATTTTATTCAAACACAAACTTAAATGATGTTAAAATATAGACATGTTTCTGTTGGACTTTCTCTCACTAGGCCTCTCAGATGACAGTTACAAGGAGGAGGAGTATGGGGACAGTTATCACATTCGCCTGCGCAGAAAGGTTTACCTCATCGAGTTCATCCCCAAGTACAGCTCAAATGTGACGATCTTGTGGAAAGAGGGTGACCGTCAAGTGAACAGAAAGTTAATAGTGACGGGCTACTTTTCGTTGACTGATTTAACTCAGAAAAACAGTGGTCGCTACATAATGAGAGACAAATATGGGACAGAGATTTCCACACACACACTTGAAGTAAAAGGTGAAGATCCTTCTTAGTTCTCAATTTAATTGATTTCCTATCCTAGCACTTCTTTTTGTCAAGACACTGTGGATGTCACACTCTTCTCTTGGTCATTTGGTTTTAAGCATTTAAGTGTAATATTATATTGACTATAGGTTAGTATAATATTATGGTTGCATGGCCATGTGGGTCCAGATAATACTCGGTTTATCAAAATCTTCATTCAAAAAATGCAAGCTAAAAAGAAGATAGCTTTTAATTTTCTTTGGTTTCTAGAGTGTTTATACTCAACATGGTGTGAACTGCTTTTTATGAATTCAGTAACACAGTCATTGACATTTAGAGGACCTAATTTAAAGGAAATACTTTGGAACATGTAAACATACGGATGAAAACATCATTGAAATCCATTGTAACTGACGTGAATTTACAGGAACAGTTCCACATTTTGGGGAATTTGATTATTCGCTTTTTTGCTGAGAGTTGGATGAAAAGATTGATAACACTCTCATATCACATTTCGGCGAACTTTTTTCGTGAAATAAGAGAAGAAAGTTTCCAAACGAGCTGCCATATTGTTTCCGGTTTGAAAGCTTGGAGCAGCAGCCCACGAGGGAAAGCCTTCGTCCAATTAGGTGCCAAGTGCCTTGTGTCTAGTGGCAGCCCATCAAGCGTCCAATCCGGGGAAGCGAGGCGATCCTTCACGATAAAAAACGCCCATGTGGCCACGTACCGTCAGACCTCTATATGAAAAGTGTCATGAGATAACTTAAAATTGACTTGACTTGAAAGGGGTATCGACCTTCTCATCCAGCTCTCCGCAATAAAGCAAATAACCAAATTTCCCAAAATGTTGGATTATTCCTTTAAGTTGACCACAGCCGCCATGCCATGTGAAAGACTAAACTAGAAACTTGCACCAATAACCAAGACCATACAGGAGGAGTGTTTGACGCTCAAAAGATTTCGGGATATCACTTTGATATACTCTCTCTTGTCTGTCTTCCAGCGACCACAAAGACCTATAAAGGGAGACCCAGTGACCGCCTCAGCTTCTCTTTTGATCTGGAACCAAGCTCCTGCAACATTTACTTCTTCCCAGAGAGAGTCCATCAGCGGAGAGTGTCGAAGAATGAGATAGTTCATCAAGGCAGGCTGCAGCAGGGTTTGGATGAATTGGATTGCGTGGGGTTTGATGTGTTAAAGCCATGTGGGATTTCAAATCAGGTCCTCCAGATGTCATGCAAGGGACGCTATGAGATCAGAGATCAGAATAACAACACAGCCTTGGTTGTGTCACTGCAAATGCAGCGTAAGTAACCTCTGTGTTTTTTAATAAGTGTCAGATGACTTTAAGTATATACTTCAGAATCAACTTGTTAACTTACTTATAAATAGCTTTCTAACCTCAAGCGTTTGTAGCTTTATCCTTCGCAGAGTACGGCGGCTGTGGATCCAGCTTGGATTCACCCTGTTACAGTCTTAAAGCATCAGGAAGTCGATAGAAACCACTCCTGCAGCACAATCCGCTTCACCGCTGTTCATCCATATGCTCACTCACTGACCAATCTGACAAACCAGCCTCTGCTTCGGCTTTTGGTCTAAAATCATTGTAGTTTACTGATTGGCTCCCAGATACATCACTCAAACTAGGGCTGCACAATTAATCGAATATTACGATCACGATTTTGGCTTCCCACAATTAAATGATGATGATCGACTGCGATATTGACATTTAAAACGCTCCGCTCATAGAAACTCCGCTGCATATCTAATCAAGTGCTTCCTAGTCTAACAGCCAGCCACCAGGGGGCGATCGAGACGTTTTGGCTTCACTTTTGAGAAGCCTTCATGCTGCAGCGTGCAAACCCTACAGCGACATGACGACTCCCCAAAAGTAAAGCCTGAAAAACTTTCCTTAATGTTGCGGCTGCAGTCCAAAGTAGGAGAATAATATACTGTATATTACTCGATTTGCCCGGGCAAAATGAAAATGCACTAAAATCAGATGAAGAACAACCTTATTTTAAGTCTTATTTTGATGCAAAGATTAACATTAGTTAATTAGCAGGAATGTAGCGCAACGTGAAAATGATTGTTTATTTTTATTCATAATTTATTTTTATTCATATTTTGCTTCTAGGAGAGGCACTATGAACAAGGACCTTATTCTTATGCAAAGATTTGTACATTAGCAGGAATGTAGCACAACATGGAAGTGAAAGTATTGCTCTATTTATTTAAATGTGAAAGTGCAATAAAAATATTTTGTCCCTAAAATCATACATAATAATCATGATAAATAACCGTGATCTCAATATTGATCAAAATAATCGTGATTATCATTTTGGCCATAATCGTGCAGCCCTAACTCAAACAGGGGTTTCTTGAGTAAATGGACCAATGGAAGAACTTGATGTGTGCAAACCAATGCACCCAAGATGGAAGAAGTGTATGTAGCCATATTCTGGAAATGCTTTGGAACGTGAGCAGATGGACAAAAAACGTATCATCATTGCGATCCATTGTAACTGACATGAATTTAAAAGGACCACATTTTGGGAAATTTGGTTATTCGCTTTCTTGCTGAGAGTTAGATGAAAAGATTGATAACCCTCATAGATACAGGAGACGTTTAGCTTAACTTAGCGCAAAGACTGGAAACAACAACAATCTTCTCCCCTAACTCTCAGCCAGAAAGCGAATAAACATCTTTCCCAAAATGTTGGATTATTCCGTTAAGCTGATCACAGCTGCCTTACTATGTCAAAGACTAAACTAGAAACTCTACACTAAGAACAAAGAATGTACAGGAGGAGTGTTTGATATTCGGAAATTTTGGGTCTAACGCGTCCTGTCTTCCAGAAATCACAGGGACCTTTGAACGGAAACCTGGTGAACGCTTCAACTTCACTTTTCATGTGGAACCAAACTCCTGCGACATTTACTTCTTCCCTGTAAACGACAATCAGCCGGGAGATATATCGATTGGCATAGTTCGTCAAGGCTGGCTGCAGAGGGATTTGGATGAATCTGATTGCACAGGGTTTGAAATGTTACACCCATGTGGGATTTTAATTGAGGTCCTCCAGATGGCATGCAGCGGACGCTATGAGATCAGAGATCAGAATGGCGACACTTCTATGGTGGTGTCACTGGAAATGGAGCGTAAGTAACCTGTGTGTTTTTTAATAAGTGTCAGATGACTATGTTATTGGATTATCACCTTGTCATATTGCTATTATCTACTTCCTGTTGACATCTCTTTTTATGTCCAAGGAAGTATACAGTAATACAAATCGGAGAAAAGCATGATATGCTCACATTTGAGAGGCTGGAATCAAAGCAGCAAATATATAAAAACATTCTTGCAAATTACACGATTTATCAAAATTGTTTGCAAGTTTTTTTCTGCCCATCGACTAACTAATCGACTCATTGTTTCAGCACTACCTTATGAGCCATCTCGTATTGGTATTGGTGCTGGTGTTTTCCTCGCCTCACTTTTCTGCTATTGTGTGAGGCGCTGCTGCTGTGGGAAGAGCTCGTCCAAAGAGGACGGACCAGAGACCGCTGCTGCCGAACCTGATGTGCATTACCAAGAGGTGAGGCTACCTTACATGTGTGTACAATACTCCATAGTTACAAGTGTTGACATCATAATTACCCATTGTGTTTCTGTTTAATTCAAACTGCAGTATGACCATGAGCCCGCTGGACCGAGGCCAGACCAACTCAGACAGCCTTCTGGGACACACTACCCCGCTCAGCCTTCTTATACTCCGACTGACCCGCTGGTTAGTGTGTGTCGCATTTCATAGAGAGACCTTCTCCTCTCTTGTTGGCACAACACTTGAGCTCTGTTTATGTTTTTCCATCTCCACTACTAATATGTTATGTGTTGCTTCACTCTGCAGATACACGATCATCCTACTGTGCATTTGCCGCCAGCTTATTCGGAGGTAGAAAATGCTTGATAAATAACAGTGCAATTGTATTTTTCAACATCTATTTACAAACCAAATTGGCTTGTCAGTGTTTCTCCAAATTAAATATGCCCTGAGGAGTTTTGTGTGTGTCTTTGAGGCCTAACAAACATGTTGGGTTCATATATTTCCTCAAAACACATTTGCACACGACCTTTCGGTAACACTTCATTTTACAGGTTCGCAAATTCCATGGTAAGTAGGTGATGATTAGCAAGTAACGTATTTAAAATTTCTTTGAAATTACTGTCAAATTACCCCAATATTTACCTCAAAATATAACAAAAATCACTATTACATTATTTAATAATTATATTCCGCTAATTCCCAATAAGCAATAATAAATAGCTAGTTAATTGAAGTAGTAAGTTCATTGACATTTCTTAATAAATACCCCCAAAATGTATAAACTAACTTCAATTTAGTGGCCTGATCAGCAGAAGTTAGACAGAAACTAGTTGGAAGATAAGATGTAACAATTCAGTTACACACCTGTCATGCAGAAGTTACATGTAAGGTAAGCGGTTACAACTCACCCCCTGCTGCCCTGATGTGAATATTAGATATAAATGAGGTCATCTACTTACCAGTAAACAGCGGACCTGGGAATAAAGCATTTGCATCATGTCTATCAATTAACTTCATATTAATTTCCTGGAAATGTATGAAATAAAACTACCAGCTATTTATTACCTGCTTTGGGAAAGAGCGGAATATAATTATTAAATATTATTGGGGTAATTTTTGCTACATAATGGGGTAATTGCGAAGAAATTTCAAATACGTTACTTGCTAATTATCACCTACTTACCATGAAATTTGCAGACCTGTAAAATGAAGTGTTACAGACTTTTCTCAAAAGTTTGAAACTTATTTCCATCCACATTTAGTAGCTAGTATTCTTCCCTGCCTTTGCTGGTGCATGACTATGTTTCTCTGCACGTTACCAACAATGGAATAATAATAATGTGAATTTCAATTGTTCCACCCTCTGCCATTTTTGGGACTCTAAAAACAATGCCCTGTTCCTGTTATGCTCTGTAAGCCAGAGCTTTCCTTCCTGTAAAGCATACCATAGATTTCCCATGTTATCTGACCTAGCAGCACATAATGTAAAATATGATTATAAAGCCTCTAAACACTGAGTTACCTGTTGATAAAACAATCTTGAAGTCCGTTTATTAGCTGTTGTGGAGCTCTTGAGTTTTCCAAGTTCACAGTCGTTGAATTCAATTTTTCTGAGCACCTAAAGGACTTCTCGTTAATGTTGGCTGAACGTAGAAAGTTTCTTCTACTAATAATTTGACATGAGTATTCTCCATGTAGCACCTGTAAAGCAACAGAAGCTAATCTGTATTTTAGACTTAATTCAGACAGCTTTGCATCAGTATGAGCCTGTTTGTGATACTCTGATACATTGTGAAATGTCTGTCGTTTTCTCTCCAGATTTCAGCTCCAGCAGAGCAGGCAGACGCTCCAACTGTCCCTGTCCACTCTGACCCCGGGCCGCAGTTTGAACTGAAGGGGATGACCTTTCCCTCTGCTCCCCCACTCAGTTCAGACTCAACTTACTGTGCTGTTTATACCTCAGACAAACTCAACTTCCTCTGAGAGCCTTGATTTTGAAAGGTTCACTCAAATTAGTAAACTCATTTATTAGTGTGGCATTAAAGGCATAGTTTTGGGAAATGCACTTATTCACCAGTGGCTTCCTGGAGTCTCCGCTGGTTGCCTGGCAACTGGTCCCAGCCAAGAAAAAAGTCCGGCCCATAACCCCCGTAAACAGCAAATTGCCGTTTTTACACTTGTTTTTATGGATTAAACAAACAAGATACATGTTAATTATTGAGCTCTCTTCTAACTGTCGGCAAGAAATAAATAAACATATTTACCAAAATGTTTGAAGGAAAAAGTTAAGCCCAAATTTTGCATCTGAGTCGGTGACATTTATGATATTACAGTAACTTTCTACCTCACGAGTCTCACCTAAAGAGCTCATCAGTTTCTCATTAGTACTGAGTGAATAGCTTCCTCATTCCTGCTGTTCTGTCAGGGACACATCATTTAATGCAGACCAGCTTGACTGTGAACATTTTCAGGGAAGATACAAACATAAAGTAGCCTAATCTCTGCAAAGCTCTCTGTATTTTATAAGTGGTAAAGAAGTCCTCATTGTACTTGAGATATTTGCACATTTGCTTGGTATTCTGCTGCATGGAATTCAGCTTACAGCTCTAGTGCATTTAAAAACATCTAATATTTGATGCTTGCCTTGTAGAGTTTAGTGTGGATTATGAATTGGAATTAACTTCAAATGAGCTGTAGATGTTTACTCATATTGATATACTGTATAGCTGCTGTATTTCATTCGCTCATGCAAGTCACACTTACACTGTATCTATGTGTTAAAAGAATCATAAGCACCGGTTGCCTTTTCCTTGAACATATTTTCAATGGCATAAAAACACCTTTGCACTGCAATTATGTCAACATTGTACCGTAAGTGCATTACTATAAAAGTGTAACTTAGTATAAATCAATACTTTTGTGACTTTTACACACACACACACACACACACACACACACACACACACAGACACACACACACACACACTAAACTTCACTACAGCTGCCATGTGCTTCTTTCTGCATGTCTCAATTTTATCAGTATCTCTCACATGTACACTAACACAACTCTAGAGCCATATTTGGAACTTTTAATAGTGGTTTATTAAATAGTTGTCAGTTGTTTTAATTTTAATTGTGCATTATTGAACATGTTGTAATGCATGTCAGAGTTTATAATAATATATATATATGTAAATATGGTTTTGTTTAAGCACTAACTGGAGCCTTTTTGAGAATGTGATATGTTGTAAAACATGTATGTCTAAACAAGTAATCATCTTGTGTTTGTCTCGTTGTGTATTTGGACTTTGTGTCAGGTGCATTAAATCTAATAACACCCAACTATGTGGTTTGTATTTGTATTTTTTTTCCACTGTCTTCACGTCTTCACATACTTCACTTGTAGTTCTGTGACACCACTTCACTGCCAGTACAAGCACCACCCACCCAACATGTCACCACACAGCCACAAGCTCATCCAAGCATATAAATTCCTTCCCAGCACACCAACTGGTTCCCAGAGGAAACTCAACTGAGCAGAAGTCAGAACACGACAGAGCCCTTTGTGTGTCGTAAAGACTAACTACAGAGCCATAAATCTGTTTGTATGCGAGACAATAACCCATTCTTTGTAGACACATTTACCCTCAGTCGTCCTGAAAATCTCTTCAAGTTTACCACATCCTTGTGCTTTAAGTAGGACTGCAGCGGATTAATGCCTTAATGCATGTGCTGCAACATGCATTAAGATATATTTATGAATAGAAACAAAATATAAACTAAAACCTATAACCCTTATTACGAGAAAAGAAAAAAAATAGAAAATGATCTAAAATGAGTCTTCACTTCACAACTGCTGATCCATACTGTTCTTTTCAAATTTAAATTAATGGAAAAATGCTATTCATAGCTACTTGATAATTACATTAAAAATATTAACTGCGAGTCATCCAGAGGAATTAAGATTTTATCACTGAGTGGACTTTTAACATAACTGATAATCTCTAACCAGATTAAATTATAGTTAGACTTGAGACCTAAGGTTAGATGTTACAGTCACTAGAGCTGCACGATTATGGCCAAAATGATAATCACGATTATTTTGATCAAAATTGAAATCACGATTATTTATCATGATTATACATTGATTTTAGAGACAAAATATTTTTATTGCACTTTCACATTTAAGTAAACATAGCACTGCTTTCACTTACATGTTGAATCAGAATCAGGTTTGTTTGCCAAGTACATACTCTACATACAAGGAATTTGACTCCGGTTTTATGTATCTCTAAATGTCCTTACACAGAATAAAGATAACTACATTCCTGCTAATATACAAATTAGGACTGCACAATGTTGGAAAAAACTGACATTGTAATATTTTTTTTCTGCAATATGAAAAAATACAGGAATACTCACCCTAAATTTTGTAGGCTGCATTTCAAAGTTATGACATCAATCTGGTGCACTTTGAGAGCAAAATTAAAAAGCTAGATCTATGACTAACTTTGCTCTTGTTGGTGGCTGGCCGTTAGTTTAGGAAGCTTGATTTGATATGCAGCAGTGTTTTCTATGAGCACAGCACCCATTTTAAATGTCAATATTGTAGGCGATCATGTTCATTTAATTGTGGGAAGTCAAAATCTTGATCGCTATTAATATTCGTTTAATTGAGCAGCCCTAACGGTCCCACTTAAATCTCTTAATTATCTGCCTGGTACACAAACTAAAGCTATAGTATTTGTGACAGTTTGAAACAAAAACTGGCCTTTTTCTTCTTTTTTTTTTAAACAAACTTTTATTCACTTAATTTTGAGCTTCAGACGTGAATTTGACCCACATAAGTCAGAGCAGCTGCATGAATTTTAACGTAAAATGATCATAAATTAAATATAGTATGTATGCTTTACTGTTTTTTTTTGGAAGTTTAGATAAAGATTTATCATCTCTAGTCTTAACTAATGATAGCAATAGAGACACTAACATCTACCTAAGTTCGGGGAGTGGTATGCTTTGAATAACTCACAAGAGGAGTTGCTATTGAGTTGAACAGCTGACAGTTTTATTGCCTCTTAGCAATAACAAAACATATACAGCACTGCATTTTGTATAAGAATTGAAATAAAGGTAAATAAAATAGGAAAAGTGAAGATTAAGACTCCTTCGAGTGGAAACCTTCAATGAATGCTTCTTTAAATTAAGGAGTTTGAAACCCAATAGTTCAGTTCCTTGTCCTTGTGTCTGTATTGGGTGTACTACTACGACGACTACTACTACCCGGGTAGAGCTAAAAGTGTGTATGTGTTCTTATCTGGTGTCTCAAGGAACGGATCGAGCTTCAGTCGGACGTCTTCTGAGGGCAGATCCTACGACAGGCCACACCGCTTCCACGACCGTCCACTCCACCGTCTCACTGGGCCGGGCTCGTCATCACAGAATCCTCCAGAATCCAGTAGTTCACAAAAACAACCTACAGAAATAGTGCAGAGTAATATATTCTTCTGTTTTCCGTCTGTTTCTTACGACGGAGTATTAGGGCCACAATACTACAACTTTTTTCTCTGAAACTTATGACTTTATTCTCATAATACGACTTTTTTTCTCGTAAACTTATGACTTTATTCTCGTAATATTATGACTTTATTCTCGAAATCTCTGATTTATTTATTTTCCCTCAATGTGGCCCTAATACTAGTCGTATTTTCTAACATGAGACCTCATTAACTTCTTTTCTGCATTCAGAATATATTATAATGTATAACAATAACAAAGACTATACTTCATTTACAATGAGATGAATAACCATATATATCACAACTGGTATTTCAGCATTAATAAACTAATTATTTATCTTTTCCTTTCTTTAAACACTATTTAACTTGACATATACCCCTTTAATCCTTTTTTATAGCCTCCTACACAATTGTAATATGTTCCACCTTAAACATGAATGTGAATTGAAATGACCATTAACTTACTTAGCATGTATGTTTTTAATAACCACAATCAGTTCAATCATAATGTAGTTGTATTGTACCATTAAAGCGTGTTAACCCCATTTAAACTGAATGGCAGTAATGACAACAAAGGTGGTCAATTAGCCAAAGCTAGCAATTAGCTTAGCGATTCTTACAACTGTATTACATTGATACAGTATGCACCAAAGTACTTTAACTCCGATTGTTTACTATGAAAATGATCTGAACTTGAACAGTAAGTAATCTGTGGTGTTTCATTCTCTCCTCAACAACTAGCCATGGAAGAAACGTGTGCTTCACTCACCGGAGATTCAAACACTAATAACTCCACAGAAACTGTCTCAAACACGTTCACAGCTGGGACTCTTTTAAAACAACATCTTATTAGTGTTGGCATTTAGGATTAGTCATCAGTTTAGGCCTATTTTGTGTGTGTGTGTCGTACCATGAAGGTTTGGCTGGTCCACAGCACGATCTCCGGCGGAAATTACATTGACCTGTACTCCATGTTGCCAGATCAGACAGTTTCCAGCCAAAATCATAACGTTGCCAGAAACCCATAAAACCATTTTGCGCAATAGAAAACACATCATAAACACACACAAAGCTTCATATCTGCATCAAATAACCAAAGACAAAATGTTACATAAATAAGAAATATGCTATCGCAATCGTAACCCACAAAGAGTTTAGTCAGGCAACCACAAATTCCCAGGCCAATGTCAATGATGATGATGTCAAGGTTAAGTAGGTCCTCAGTTATCCCTATCAATGATTGAATACAACTCATGTCAATCAAATATTTCTCAAATTAAATGAGTCAATAACAAAGTTAACTGTGTTGTTGACCATAAAATGACAGCTTGTTTGGTAATATTGTTTCCACAATATTTTCAAAACCCTGCAGCGGAGCAGCGGAGCGCAACAAGCTGACACGTTCTTCTGTCTGTCTGTTTGTCTCCATCTCCCCCAATTCAGTGCCCGTGCCGCTGCCGCACTACTGCACACACGGATAATAGCAATATCCGTCTGAGAATAACTAATAATAATGAATGTTGAATATGAATAATGTTGTGGGATCATTCCTTATTTCATGGGCTATCTTGGGATTTATACATTATAATAACATACTTTTATATACAAAATGTAAAAAATAAATAAATAAATCAAAAAAAGAAGTGTTCGAATAGTGATTTGGAGGTCGAATACCATGGCAACGGTCGAAAGCTTCGAAGCATTCTGGTCATTCCTACACAATACCCCTTTCACACTGAGGGCTCAACCAGCCACAATTGTGTTTGGAAGGGTTAACCCGCGTTGACCGATTCGGCTTCGCGACCCAGGTCGACTGGCTTGGTTTGAATTGACAAAAGAAGGTTTGAACATGGGTCAGATAACCCTGCTACGACCCTGGTCGTTGGTCTGAAAGAGAATTAAATGGGGATGTAGCCTTATATTGCACTTGGGTTACAAAGACATTTCATCGAAATGTTCACAGCTAATGTGTTTATTTCCCAAACAGGACAAAACCAGTTTAGGTCAAATCCAGAATTGCAGTGTAGGCTAAGTCTCTCTTTTATCTCGGCTTTGATCTCCTCCTACTCCTGGGAGAAATATCTGGTTCTTTAGCTGCTAAATGCTCCACTATGGTCACCAGCTGGTTGCTACGTTTGATTGTCTGCCGTTGGGCTTTTTAGAGCTATTTCACTGAAAACAGCTGTGTGCTGCAGATGAAAATGAGGCAGTGAGAGTGAACCAAAACAGTCAAGTTGCTCGCTGGAAGACCAAGAGAATGAGCTGAAAGACGCTTTAAAGCTCCGTATAGTTGATACTAACTGTAGAGTCGGATGAGAATCTTTTTGATTTCATCAGTACAAGTGACACCACATTACACAAGTAAATCTTCAATATTTTAGTTACAAAATCAGTGCACAAGAAATTGTATTTTTTACTTTATAATATTTTTGACCGTTTTTATAATGAATGTACATACTTGAATTTGGATTATTTTTTGTTATCTTATTTACATTGATATTGATCTTATTTGTTATTATCTAAGTTTTACTTGATCACAATTCATCATTATAATAAAACTACTCCATTTGGAGTCAAAACTAAATATATATACACATATATATATACATATAAACATATACATATATATATACATATATATATATATATACATATACATATATATATACATATATATATATATATATACACATATATATATATATACATATATATATATATACATATACATATATATATATATATACATATATATATATATATACACATATATATATATATACATATATATACATATATACATTTATATATACATACATATATATATATATATATACATACATATATATATATACATACATATATATACATATATACATATATATATATATATATATATATATATATATATATAAATTAATCATAGCAGATTTAAAGTCAAAGGCTCCATTTACACAAACATCTTTTGTGTGATCTTCTCAGTATTTTATTTTTACAATAAGATTATCATCAAATAATCATTTTGTAAATGCATTTAGGTCTACATGTAGAATCCGATTATCATCGCTCTCTATCTTTGTGATGATGCAGGGAGGTGGTGACACAGTGAGTTAGTTTCACTGTGGATTCATATCTGGCCCACTTGGCACTCCACCACAGCAAAGTGTAGGAGGAGAGTGAGTTTTGCTGCTGCAGAGTGAGCTAGCAGGAATGATAATTCTGGCACTGAGGTCAGGTTGTTCCACTTGGCTGGAGTGGCAGTGGGAGTGAAGACCGTTGGTGTGAACCCGGAGGATCAAAAAAAGCTTCCAGCTGACTGAGCAGCAGGGAACCAACCAGGCACAGGGGACTTAAGAGGCTGTGAACAGGCCTCAGGTCAGCCTGGGTTGAAGATATTAAATTGGTTGTGGTCAGTTAAAACTGAGACATCAAAAGATGACTGCTTGATACTGGATTATTCCAGTTTCCTGACAAAGCTAATCTAAAATACCTTCCACCCACAGTTCCACTGGTCGGTCGACCACTTTGGTCCAGACTAAATTATCTCAACAACTACTGAATGGATTGCCATGACATTTAGTACAGATAAATGGTGCCCAGAGAATCAATCTTAATGACTTTTTATCCGTCCACCACTCCCATCAGCTTCAGCTCTACTTTGTGTTCAGTGCTAATTAGTGAATGCACTAAGATGGTGAACATGGTAAACATTACCTGCTAAAGATCAGCATGTTAACATCGTCATTGTGAGGATGTTGGCACGCTGACGTTAGCATGGCTGCCTCGTTTCAATTAAATACTTATGTAAAATTTTGCCTTGATTTTTATTCGTATGCAGTTGTGTAAAAGACAATACAGAAAGAGGACAGTTTACGATCTGACTTATCCAATCCTCTGTGCACACTGGTCTTGTAATTGCAGACTTTTACTACCTTTGTGTGTCTGTGATTACAGTTATTTATTATAGTAAAAATATTCCACGTGGTTTCATTATTTTGGCATTTTCTCAAGGCAAACAAAGAACATTTCTGAAAACCCCAGAGATTACTTTATTTCCCATAATAGCTTGACACACATATAGAAACCATCAATGTTACTGTTTTCTTAACCAACATTACCATCACCTTTGTCCATCTTAACACCTTTCCCTCCACCCTCTCCGGTCACTATTCCCCTTTCCTCTTCTCTACTGCCTTCAGCCGGCCCTCCAGGTAGCCCAGACGGCCCTCCACTGCACAAGTCTTTTCAGAGCAAGAAGTGAGCAGAGTCAACAGGACGTATCCCAGCACCAGGCCGCCCAGTCGAACTGCCGTGATGTCTGCAGTGGCATGCTTATCAGTCACAATCAGTCCAAAAAGCCAGAGCGCCAAGACGGTTTTCACCACCCAGAACACCCGCCTCACCACGCCAATCAGCAGATGGAGAAGGATGGTCAGCACCCAGTAGCCAATGAGGGCCACCAGACCCCACTGGGCAATGGCGGCCACGCCCTCTGGAGTGAAACGGGGCAACGTCTGTGCAACTGTGGAGGGAGGAAATCCAGGTAAGGCATATTTTCATCAGGAATAAAGTCTGTTAGTCTGGAAACAACAGGAGTAATCATTCACACTTTGAAAGGAGTGGCACACAAATTGCCTGAGGGAGAGGCAAGTCTGCATATTTTCACTTCAAACTTTCATTGCCACAGATCCTCTCTCACTCCAGCAGACAATTTGCAGCAAGTTGCACATACAGGGAGGAAAAAGTGGAGCGTGCAGCAAAGCCGAAACACACACTCAGTAGCTCAGTCACATGGGCCATCCTGGTACCCACCGTCGAATCCTGTGACCCTGAGGATCTCTGTGACGTAAACAGCGATGACGTTCAGGCCGCTGGCAGCTCCTTCAGCGAGGAATCGGATCACCATCTCCAAAAACTGTGGTGGTGTGGAGGGAAGGTGGAGACAAGTCTTACTTTGTTATTATACAAGATAAGAATGAAGAAAGGCAGCATTCTGATCATAGCAAATCATGCAGAGTAGAGATACGGATCGGTTTACAGAAACACAGCCTACCTAGATGTATTCTCATGGCTCCAATGCACAGGCAGGTACAGTACAATGCATTATTCTGGGGTATATACACCAGCAAGACTGATATTCACATTTGTACAAACTTGATGATTACATCAATAGAGAACTCTTATAGACTGTAAGTGCTGCTGAGCTGCACCTTAAGGTAGAAGAGGTGCTGTATTGTCGACTTCGACAAACAGCTGTGCATGCGAGTGACAGCTGGACAGTGCCCCTCTCTATTCCTGTACAGTCTCTGGAGCTCACCACCCCCCCAAATACACAGTGTAGCCTCATCAGCCAAGGTCAAGGGTAGCCCAGCAAGTTGGACAAGTATCTTATCTGCACCTGTTGCGCTACACACTGGCACATACGTGGGGACTGTCCAGCATGTCAGAGCAAGAGTCAAGCATCTGAAAATCATTTACTGCTCTGTTTGGTATTATGAGGCTCAATTTCCCAAGCAATGACATAACGTTTTAGGACTGATCAAAGCCCGCCTTTTATGCTAATTGTAGGCTGGTGTTTTTTGAAAAGGTGTGATGCAGCCCATAAGGGGCAATACAATGGCATATATACTGTATATAGCTCTTTCATTTCAAACAAAAAAGCTGAACATGCAAAATTGCATAGTGTCTTTCTGTGAGCTTCCAAGCAGACAATACTGTACTTGCTTTTATTTTACGTGATGCAATCTGATATTTATGCTTCAAAGCTGAATAACATTTGAAGAACATAATAAACATCCCAAAAACTTTTACAGGTGAATCAAAAAAACAAAAGTCAGACAAAAGATCTGTACTGTACTGGCAGCTCCCAGTAAATATAACAGAGCAACGTTATTAGGCAACACCTTGAAGAAATGTTGCTCTGTGACATTATTGGGAGGTGTCAGTGTGGCATGCAGATCTTTTGTCTAAATTTTGCCTTGAGGATTCAATTTCACCACTGAATTATATTAGTTTGTTTACCTTTTAAACTAAGTTCTCTCACTGGAAACAGAACCATGTAAAACCAAATTCACATGGAATAAGGCTCTATTTCAGTTCGGGGATTCGTTAAAAACCAATTTCTCATCCAAGGATCATGTACACACCCTATACTTTGACATCTATCAACTGAGTCAACCTACATATCAGCTTGCCAGCACTTACACTACAATTACTATACTGTGTCCTCTCATGCAAGTACCACTGAAACACACATAAAGCCACAGCTTCACTACAGTCATGCTCTTACTCTCTGCACTAACTATAAAGTGACATGAGCTAAACAGGGCCACATGAGAGGACTCTGTTTAAGGGATCCATGTCAGGGCAGGCTAGATGGAGACACCCAGGAAGGTTTCTTACCATGGCCACTGTATAGACGTTCTCCTGACCAAGCATTGACTCAAGAAACAACACTGCACTCTGGGGAAAAGGGAGCCACAGCCGGTTCGGAAGCAGGGAGGCAGAAAAGTGTGTGCATGTGTGAGGGGGATGCATGGATATAAAGAGACGTGAGATGAGGGCAGAGAAGATGAGGGGATCAGGGGAGAGATTAACAAGTTTGAGGGGCATGGGGAGAGGAATGTGTGTGAAGGGTGAGGAGATGGATGGAGAGAGGTGACAGGGGTTGGAGTTGAAAATTAGTACAGTAGGTACAGTTATGTTGATCAAGAATAGTGACAGAGCAAACAGTGAAGTTAGACCAAACACCCAGTAAACATTCAGAAAAATAGTGGAGTGTAAAGCCACTTCCTGGAGGAAAGAAGCAGTATCAACCAGTGGTGCAGCTCCTCTGTACCTCAGCAGCTGACCGGATCACACCGCTTCCCACCACTGACTCCGCGTACCGCTGGATCTCCTGGCAGGATCCGACGATCAGAGTGCGGAGAGTGACCGTCGGTGGGCTCTCCTCGGTCGGCTTGGCCTGCTCGGCTTCAGCTCCAGCCCTGCCCAGCGCCAACGCCAGCACCAACACCAACACATAGGCGGTGAGGAAAAACCGAGCCGTGCCACATCCACCGCGCCCAGAGCCAGACGCACAAAAAGTCATTGTTGGGGGGGAATTTGAGAACAATTGGAAGAAAATAATGTGCTAAAAAAATGTATGTGCACGGGTTAAAGCTGCAGCCCAGAGCAGGTTGAGCAGCTCGTGTTCAATGACTGTAAATCAAAGACTTAAAAATGGCTTCTGTTGGGAGCAGTCATCGGCCGCACAGCGATTTATTTTTTTAAAACAACTCGCTGCAGTTTACAACAGGCAGGAAAACATGTAGAGAACCGAGGCAGCTTCTGAAATAACACATCAGCTGAATCAAGTGTCCAATTTGCAAATTAGACTTAAATGTGCTAATAATAAAAAATAAAAAAAAAACACTGTAAGGAGTTTAAATGATCTTGAGAATTTAATTATAAACTTTGGCAGCGCTGCTAAATACCCAATTTAGGACCGCTCAGCTCCGTCAAGGACACTCCAGCATTAACAGCAGCTATATTTGGTAAGAAACTGTTAAAGGCTTAACATCCAGCAGCGATCGAGATATTTGACCGTCAGGCGAGATGCAGCAGAAATGAAATAAAAAAAAGATATAGTGCAGAAATGTCTCCTGAAGTGGTTTTTCTTCCTGTCGTAGCTTTACGCGTAAAAGAGAAAACGGTGGAAACGCGGTGACGTTAGGCTGACCACGAGTCTCCTAAAGCTTCTTATTTCAGCTCTGAGCTCCACACAAGTTTGGTGCTCCTTTTGTCTCTGAGCTTGCATCTAATGCTCTGCCTCGATGGTTTATGTTGCACAAGCTTTTTTAAAAGAAAAACCTCCCTTGTCGCCGTCCCCGCATGGCGCTCCCTTCCTTCCAGCGTTTCCAAACGACCGTTTCCAGTATGCAAACACGTCTGAATCCACAGGGAGGAGGAGGAGGAGGGGGGGGGGGGGCTCTGCACACGGATACACAGAGATTTGCACACTGGGATTTGTGGTTTAATACTCCAGGTCAAATGCTAAGATTATTCACAGGGTTTGATTAACAGTTTAAGATGGAAAAAATAGTGAAATGGAAAGGAGAAGCTGTACAGTTCAGATGACACTTTAATAACTAACAGGGCAGCAATTACACAGCATCATGTCAGATTTGAGAGATTTCCAGACAGTTTGGAGCAAGTAAAAAAAAAAAAAAGAAATAGTGACTCAGTATGTACACACACCATTATACAAACATCCACTGCACTTCGTTTTCTCACTGTACTACTTTTTCTTTGTATACTGGCTTACGTAATTGCCTGTTCTCAAATGCACGCGCACACACACACACACACACACACACATACTGTACATACACACCACAAAACTAAGTATGTGATGCAAACTCTCGTCTTTCTCTACATTCTTCCCGCACCAGTAATCTGAAAATCTGAAGTAGTGGATACTGGATGGGCTGAATTCAGTCAAAAACAAAAAAAATATTAAAGTTTCCAGTTCAGAGCATTGCTGCGGTCCTCTGAAGGTGGAATATCACACTGATGGTATCCTCTACACGCAGGAGCAGGGGAGGTACATGTTCACAGGAGTTTATATGAGTGCAGCGGTTGAGTCTCGCTCCCGGGACATTTTGTACTACTGCTTATCTTGTTGACACTTTTCCTCACAAGTATCAGCGGGGAAACGCAGCTTCAGCCGATGTATATGCGGTGGAAGTCGTTTGCTCCGAAGGCGGCGTTGCACTTGGGACACTTCCTCTGGCGTGTGTCGTAGCGTGTCTTGACGCACTCGAAGCAGAAGACGTGGAAGCACTTTGTCAGCACCGCATCCTTCACCCGAGAGTTGCAGCACGGACACGTTAAGCGTGCCTGGGGGAGGAAGGGAGGGAGGAAGGGAGAGAGAGAGGGAGAGAGAGAGGGAGAGAGAGAGAGATAGGGAATGGTTTGAACAATAAACTGAGAAGCCATTTTTGTCCCGAGCTGAGTGGTTTTGTAATGAGCAGACACAAATATCTTCCAAGCTCAACTGCCCTTAAGCAAGAACATGGATTTCAGGAACACATCACATGATGTGAAGGCTGATTATAACTCCGATGTCGCCATGAGTGATCCTCAAGACCATGGAGAGTACAAAGAACAGTTGACCCACATATCTTGTAGTATGGCAGTGTGCATCAGAGCAGTTGGACCACTCATGATTACATCAAACCGCTTACATATTTATGACCAAATCTGGAAAATTCTTATCATGATCCATTTGAGCAGCAGAAATCTAAATGGACATTGACTACACAAACTACTATTTGCAAAAGCCAGTCATTCATAATGTGTGATGTTGAGTCTTTGCACAGTTGGTCGGAATTTTAAGTGTCCTTGTGTGTTCCCGTCACAATAGTGTGATCACACTGACAGTTGGTCTCATTTGGTTGAAACCACAGTGATAAAGATTACTCTGGTTCATTCAGTTAAACTGCCTACTTACACGAGACACATAGAGTAGGGCTACAACTAACAATTATTTTCATTGTCGATTAATCTACCGATTATTTCTTGATTAATCCATTAGTTGTTTGGTCTATAAAATGTCAGAAAATGGTGAAAACATCGATCAGTGTTTCCCAAAGCCCAAGATGACGTACTCAAATGTCTTGTTTTGTCCACAACTCAAAGATATTCAGTTTACTGTCATAGAGGAGTAAAGAAACCAGAAAATATTCACATTTAAGAAGCTGGTATCAGAGAATTTTTACTTTTTTTTTCTTAAAAATTTCTCAAACCGATTAATTGATTATCAAAATAGTTGGCGGTTAATTTAATAGTTAATAATCGATTAACTGATTAATTGTTGCAGCTCTACTTGAGAGTCCCACTTATTTGTTTTCTTGCACAGAGTTAGATGAGAAGATTGATGCTAGGGTTGAACGATTTTGAAAAAAATATCTAATTGCGATAACATTTGACTGATATTGCAATTGCGATATTAGAGGGAATAATCATTTTACATCATTATTTTCGTTTTTATTGAAAAAAAATAAAATGATGATGGTGATTTTTTTGTTTTGTTTGTACCAAACAAAGATGTTTTCTTGAGCCAGTAGATTGAATGTGATGTCAGGACATCTCTGCAGCACGACAATATTTAATTTTAAATGGTATTCTGACACACAGTTTGCCTTTAACAAATATTGCACCTCCTGCGATTTGAAAATTGCAGTAGCCCATATTGCGATTAGGATAAAATTTCGATTATTTTTTTAGCCCTAATTGATACCATGGTATTATAATAATATAATATATAATATATATAATATATATATATAATAATATAATATAAAATATGAAGTTACAGCCAGCAACTGGTTGGATCAGCTTAGCACAAAGGCTGAAAACGGCTAGCCTGGCTATGTCCAAAGGTAACAAAATCTGTGCAAAAAAACAAAGTGTAAAAACAAGAAATCATCATTTTACTGGGGATTGGGATGTTTGGGACTATTTCTTGGTTGGGACCATAACTTCCTAAAGTCTCTGCTTGTTGCCCTGCAACGCTCACAGACAAGAAATAGTCTGGCATATAATGTTTATATTTTTATATTAATGTTTTTATACAGAAAAAACAAATGAGATATAACAAGTTAATTAGTGAGTGTTAGAGGTGCTGGTGGATTTTATTACCTTCAGACAGAGCCGGGCTTGCTATTTGCCTCTTTTTCTAGTCTTTGTGCTAAACTAAGCTAACCAGCTGCTAGCTATAGCTTCATATTTAGAATGCAGACATGAAAGTGGTATAAATCTTCTAATCTAACTCCCAGCAAGAAAGTGAAAAAGTGTATTTCACAAAATGTCAATGTAGGTGCTCTTACGCATAAAGACAGTCGCACAAAAACAACTTGGTAGAGGACAAAAACCTAAATATTGGGGCATCTTGGTTTAGTTAATTTAGGGACACTTGACTTTGAAAGGTTCATCTGTAAAATAAAATTGACTGAGCCATTCAAAACGTGTGGATGTGCCAGAAACCCCGACCAGCAAACCATGATGCTTCCGTAAATTATCTGACTTTCCTGAAGCAGAAGTGAAAACAGGAAGCTATTAATAATTTTTGCATCCCAGAAACCTACCTTATAGTCATTGATTTCTTCATTTAGGATATCATCTCCATTGCTTATTTTCTCAGCTGGTTTCTTGGCCTTCTCAATCTTTCCTCTTAGTTTGGAAATGTCCTCCTGAAACACAGTCAGAGTTAAGGTCTGTAAGTGAAAGGACTCTGTTTTGACAACAGACGTTATGAAAGCAATAGTCCTTTGCAGTCAATATTGGAGACTCACATGCTGGAGCTTCCCGCCATCATGTGAACGCACAACATGAAACTAACAAGGGTTAGCCTCACAATGAATGTGTTTGTGATTTGAAACTTTTTCACCATTTCAGTAGAGGACAACAAAAATGTCCATAACTGTTTAGTCAACAGCGAAGAGGAAACGAAGTGTTTCAGTCCACAAATCTAATTTGTCATTAGAAAACATGCAGAGTATTTTTAGGAAGGAGTCATCCCATAAGTCTTGTGACAGTCAAAAGGATAATTTGTTCTTCCTTGTTAACTAAGCATTTAAGATATTTTAGTTTTACTGTGTATAGCGGCTATGAAAAAAAAATAACAAAAACATTTCACCTCAATGCATGCCAATATGTTTTTAACAAATGTAATTGTGTGTTTGGACCATGTCTTGTCTTTTAAGCCATGCACTTCTTGACATTTTATGGCTTGAGTTTATTTGTGCGTACGTGTTTCTTTGTGGACGTTGTTACCTGTGCTCGTCGGGCGTTAAAGGACTCTTTCTCCCTGGAGATGCTGTTCTCTATGACTTCCTCTCTGACTAGCTTGAGCCTCTGCTGAACCTGCTCCAGCTGAGTTCGCACCTCCTCCGACAGCAACGCAGACTCCTGAGCCTGGAGGACGACAGAGAGATGTTATTTTGCCTCAATGGGAATGTGTTTACAACAGCTGTGCATATCTAAATGTCCTTGCAGTTAAATTTTAGTTTTAATTTTTGGGATCATTTTACTCTGTAGCTGTGGCTCATCATTACTGAACGACGTGTTACCTTGCGTTTGTTCATGTCCAAAGCTTGTGTTCGAAGTGCCAACTCTCTCTCAGCAGTGCTGATTGTGCCCTGCAGGAGGCGCTCCTTTTCCTCAAGCTTCCTCACCACCTGCAGCTGGGCATCGACCTGACAAATGGGCACAATCCCAAAACATTATGATAGCGAACGAAGATTTTTTTTGAAAAATCAGAGCTAGAGGACAGACATGAATTTCTGAGGAAAACACAATTAACAAGAATTTGGACAAACAAGTAGTAGCAGACACACAAAAAAGTAATAGTGAAGAGCAAAATTTGCACTGTATAAACTTTTTTCTACTTTTATTTATTTATCAACAAGCCATTTTATTGAAGAATATAAGGTGGTGATCACTGCAATTTAACTGTGTGCAAACCACAAAACCAGCATGTACAAACCCTTATTCTTGCAGATTGCACCTTATGGTGTTGCCTGGTGGCTCACCTGTGTTTTTAAAGTGAGCAGTTGGTCGGCAAGCTCCTCCTTCTCCTCTTTTAGCAGCTTGTGGATCTGGTTGGACTTGATCCGCTCGCTCATCAGCTTGAAGTTGGCGTCGTCTTTTTCTCTGAGCTGCTGCATCAGACGGATGTTCTGTTCCTGCATGTCCTCGAAGGCCTGGCCCGTCACATCCATCTCGCTCAGCAGTGCGTCCTCCTCCTGCAGCGGGAGTGGGGAGGCGATAGTGTTAGAGAGCGAAAGGAGGTTTTGTTTCTTGCATAAAAACACAACGACCGGCTCACACACCTGTTTTGCTATAGAGAGCTTCTTGTTGAGGATATCGATCTGCTCTTCCACAGAGCGAATCTTCCTCAGAGCCTCCTCGTCTGCCATTTTCTTGCCCTCCCTCCTCTCCCTCTCCTCCAGCTCCCTCAGCCTCTGTCGCAGCTCCTCTCCCTGGAATCAGCATTCTTATTATGGGACTGCCACAACACAACAACTTTACTTTTGCAGTACATGTATCCATAAATCATGTTAGAAATTGTAATGAATGAACCCGGGACCGAATCTTAGGTCTTCTACATATCAACAGTACTTCCACAGTGTGCAGTATTGATCACCTCTGACTTGGACTTCTTCTCTGCAGCCATGAGCTGGACTTTGTCCCTCTGCTCCTTTGGTGCCGAGCGGTACATGTCCAGCAACAGTTTCATCTCCCTTTGGGACTCCTGGGCTTTCCTGCACAGTCAAGGTAAGAGCTAT
Organism: Sebastolobus alascanus; assembly: GCA_916701645.2. Lineage (NCBI taxonomy): Eukaryota > Metazoa > Chordata > Actinopteri > Perciformes > Sebastidae > Sebastolobus > Sebastolobus alascanus. The sequence continues at coordinate 86,494 of CAKAOJ020000183.1, forward strand.
TAACAAAGCTTTCACCATCCTCCAGGGTCACAAATCAATAATGACTCTGCACATGTTTTTGAAAAGACCTGGAAATTAAAATGAGGGAGGAAATCATCGTCTTTTTCACCCATTTCGCAGTGATTTATTGTTTACCTGCCATATATTGAGACAAGAGTCTACTATTCGGGGCAGTGGTGGCCTAAAGGTTAGAGAAGCGAGCAATCCCCCGGACCGGCAGGATAAATCTGGGTGGGGAAAGTGAAAAGCAGCGCTTGCTCCTCCCTCATTGCCACCACTGAGGTGCACTTGAGCAAGGCACTTAACGCTTAGCAGATCAGACTGTGGTTGTACTGGGCAGCTTCCAGGTGTGAATGTGTAACTGTGTGAATGTGATCAGGGCGTTCCTGAAAAAGAGAGCATTGCTCTCAGTGAACCTCCCCCTGATTAAATAAAGGTAAAGAATTCCACGTGAGCCCCTGCTGGTGATTCACAGAATCATATGACTGGTGATTTCATTCCCATGTCTTGTGGGTTAGACGAATGGTACACATTTTCATTGGATGCTACAGTCTGACACTGACCAACAGAAACCATAGCAGCACAAAAACAGAACAACAATATAATAAAATAACAAGGGGTTGAAAATGAACATTGTTTCTTTCAACCATCCTCTTCTGCAAGAGGATGTGGTGCGTGACATATATTACGATTTCTTTAAATACATATCAATATGGCACATATTTTGTCTTCCAATAGGCAAAGCAAATATAATGTAAATATATTTTTTAAAATCAAAGTCTCCCAAAATCAACTAAAAATTCAGGTCAAGAAGCAAAAAATGCCTGACAGAAAACGCCCTGACGTTATCACTAGCTAGGTGAGGGTGAAAGAGAAATAACATCCCTGATATTTTGACAGTATATGTGACAATATTTTTCAGCTTCTAGAATTTCTTTGTATTTGTGCATTTATGTTTATGTATTTCTATGTGTTTACTGAGGTGTTTGTGACCATCTATGCAGAATATTCAATGATCCAGCATGATTGAATGCCGAATGATTGATTTAATGACCATTAACCACCAGGCCACACAGTTTCTCCTCATCTATTTTGTAGATCAAAAAATCTTTTAAAACTTTCACACGTGCGACCTACTTGAGTTCTGCTCGGACGATCTTCAGCTGCTCCATCTCCTTCCTCTTTGACCCTCCGACCATAGACAGGCGCTCCCCGGCTGACTCCTCAGGTTGGCTGCTGCTCCCTGTTTTCTCCTTCTCTTCCTTTATCACACCGCTGCGGGTCGGCCTCTCCCTCTCCTTTTCCTTCTCTTTCTCCCGCTCTCGGTCTTTCTCCTCTTTCTTTATAATGTCCTTTTCTTTCTTTTCCTCCTTCTCTTTCTTCTCCTCTTTCTCCTCCTCTTTCACTGTTGCATCCGGTTCTACTCCAGGCTCCGTTTTCACAGAGGCTCCTATAGAAAGAAAATAAAACAAATTAAGTGAGAAATTGTCAACCAGTACAGTCCTAATGCGTCCATTTTATTTGTTTACATTCATAGTCGGTCAACTAGGTGTTAGTTACCAGTGCTGCTGGGTGTGGAGGAGCCGTTGTCAGGCTCTGTCTTGGCCACAGGTTCCCCAGAGATGGATGGGGTCGAAGGAGAGGTCGTCTCATCCTTCACGTCCATCTCTGTGCTTGACTGGGATTGGAGGATGGCGTTGCCCTTTGAAGCACGGACCTAAAGCAACAGATGAATGTGTTTTAGTGTGATGTGTGGTTGTGCTTTACTATACTATACCCATCAAGTGTATTATTATGAAAGTTACATAACTATTTAATCTATTTTGCTGGTGAGAGGTGACTGCATGAGTTTCTCTTTGTGATTTACCTGGTTGAGCTCAGCTTGTGACTCTCTCAGTCTAATCTTGAATTTCACCACCTCCCCCTTCATCTGCTGGTTGTGGGTTTGCAGCGTGCTGATCAGGTGACGCATCTCCCTGTTGATAGGACCTGAGAGAAAGAGGTAGGCAGAGTGAAACAGGGAAACAAGAAAGCGATGAGAGATAATGAGAGATGAGGGATGGAAAAAAAAGTACAGATTAGGAATGTGAACCTAGTAAATTTGTCAGCAAGGAGCTGATATGAATCTTACTTCTACTGCATTTCCAGCACGATTCTTGCACCTTATTGACCAAGTGACCCAATTCTGTTAGTTACCTGCTTGCTCGTTGGCAGCAAGAGTCTGTTCAAATTCGATGCGCAACATCTCGTACTCCTTCCTGACCTGAGCCAGTGTGTCCTCCAGCTGAAACACTTCGGTACGAACCTTCCTCTGCAGAGCCACCTCATCATTCTACACAGAGAGGGGATGAGAGTAAGAAAAGGACAAAAAAAGGTCACATAGATAGACACTAACACACACACACACTTACCTCCATGTGCTCCAGCTGTCTAAGCCTCGCCGTCCTGGTAGTGTTGAGACGAGCGCGTGTCTCATCCAATTGAGCCTTGAGGATCAGAGACTCGTTGTAGAGCACAGAAAACTGTGACTGCAGGCAGCGATACTCAGAAGTCTCTTTTACCATGCCCTCTGCTCGACTCAGCAGCTCCGCCTGAGAGAAAGGAAAGAATGAGAGGTAGGGACAGTAGCCAAAGAGAAAAAAAATATTTAATACAATAAAGTACTGAATGACTAACTTTTTTAGAAGTGTAAGGATCACCAGGGAGATTTCTAGGTAAACATTTACACTGAGGCAGTAGTTTTTTTTTCCAAGGATCATTTTTGACCTGTTTTTGTACTCATCATAGCAGTAAATTAAAGTTCATAGAAATTCATAGAATACTGTAATCCATTAATGGGTCATTTACAAAGAACGGTGTGAGAGAAACACAAGTCCACCTTCATGTTGTTGTTCTCCTGGTGCACACTCTGCAGGTCCTGCTGGAGCTTCTGCAGCTCAACGAAGCGGTTGTCTGCCAGCTCCGTGTTCTCCTCCATATCACTGTTCATTTCTTCAAACTTGACAGGAGAGGAGAGGGACAACGTCAACAAGAATGAAAAGAGAGATACTACACAAAATCATACCTCTGTCTTAATGATCAAAATTGTGAAATACAATTCATACCTTTCTCTTGTTAATAGTGATGGTCCCACAAACGCTGCTGGCCTCCCCACACACCTTATAGCCTTTGCTGTTCACCTGGGATGCATCACAGGGAGTGTTATAACATACCTCAATATAATATAAACATATACACTGTCACGGAAAAATTCTGAGATGCACAGACAGAGAGAACACATCCTCACCCTCTCCAGTATCTCAGTCAGGTGTGCATTCAGCCTGTTCTCTCGGCGGCGGATCTTCTCCATGTCCCACTGGAGCTCCTCGATCAGAACCTGCAGCTCGCTGACACGCTGGTCTGCTTTGTTAGCTGCGCGACCCAGGGGCCGCGACTGGACAAGACAGGAACACAGAGGCTTGACATCACACATCCAAGAGCTGACAGAAATATAATCCTTCCTAAAATATTACTCTGCAACAAAGCAGCTGTTACTGGAGGATGCGGATTAAGAGAAAAAAACAAATGAACAACATACTTGATAACTTACTTTTCACAGTGAGCCACAGTGTCATAATGAGTTTGAAGGAATTTAATATTTTACTTAAATCTACCAATTTCTTATTCAAAGACTAAAAGTGCCTAAATTCTCTTACGAATAATCAGCCTCTGATGTGGTAGCAAAAGCTCAGAGAAAAGTTTATTACAGAGTGCAGCAGTCCCAGCTATTTTCCAGAGTTACACTTTACACACATTTTGGTAACTGTTAATGTTGGCTCAACCTGAGGGGGAACACACTGCAACAGTGAATATGGAAGGACCTATGATTTGTACCTCGCTCGTCATGTGACTGTGCTTCTGCTTAAGGTCCTCAGTCAGCTGTTGCAGCCGCTTGTTTTCGCTGGTCAGGAGGGAATTCAGTTTGGAAGCTGCCTGCCATAGACTGCCCTCTGGAAAGAAAAGCAGCAATATCACATTTAATGGGCGTGAACACATAAACTGAATTCCTCCCAAATAAATTTAAACCTCAACCGTACTCCATTACTGCAATTTCATCACGTCTTCCTCCACCCAAACCTTCCCGTCTTTTATCTCACCAGCTCCAGAGTCCAGCTCTGCCTTCAGTTGGTCCACGGTGCTCTTTAGACATTCATAGATCTCCACCACGTGACTGGCCTGCTTCTGGCTGGACTCCACCCGCTCCTGAAGCTCGGCCTCCATCTCCTCACTGCTGCTGCTCGCCAGCGTCGCCAGGAAAGAATTGGTTGTCTCTCCCTGGTGGCCTGAATGTGACAACAAGTGAACAGGAAAGAGGGTTTTTGGTGTCTGGTTTGTTAATCAAATATCTATTGCTTTTCAAGTCCTGATCCTGTGTCAGCTCCGTCTTTACCTCTGTCCTTGGCTCGCTCCTGGTTGGAGTCGCCATCAGGTTCTGGAGTTTCCGGCTTCAGGCTCCGTCCCTCACCTGTCTGAGATTTCTCAGGTTCACTGCTTACTTGATCATAACGCCTGATGGTCAGTTGAACGTTTTCATCAAACTGAGGGAGAAAGAAGGACATCACATTTAGACTCTTTAATCTCTATAGGAGAGGAGACTGTTAATGTTGAACAGATTATTTTGTACTTTTTCTTCCTTCTCTGGACTGGTTTACCTGGTTCCAGTATCTGTTGAGGATCAGCAGACTGGCATCGTCCGTGGCCTGGCGGGTCTCCAGTCTCTCAATTCGCTCTCGCAATTCATCCTCAATCACCTGAAAACCAACAAGTCAAGAGATGAACATCTCTCCTGTGTGTGTGTATAAAAAGTTGTAAACAAATATTTATAATTTATTTACCTGTCTTTGATCAAGAGATTCTCCCAACTTTCGGTTCTTAGCTTGGAGAGCTTTTATGTCTTGTTCTTCCTGAAAAATAATTGATTCAAACATGAGTACAAAAAGAAAAGGCAGCCAAACAAAAAGACAGGCTTTACACTTCTGAGGTTACGATAGGGCTGCACAATTAATCAAATATTAATCGTGATCACGATTTTGGCTTCCCACAATTAAATTAATATGATGGCCTGCAATATTGACGTTTAAAATGTGTGCTCTGCTCATAGCTGCATATCAAATCGTGCACTTCCTAAACTAATAGCCAGCCACCAGCCGGCGATCGAGATGTTATGGCTACACATTTGTGGAGCTGTCATGCCACTACTCGCACACCCTACAGCGGCAGCCTGCGAATCTTTCCTGAATGTTGAGACTACAGTCCAGAGAGAATAATACACGCTATATTACTCGTTTTGCCCGTCAGAAGGGAGTGTCTGCCCGGGGGATTCAACTCGGTGGGACAGAAACGGCCGCTCTGTGTGGGAAGATCCTCTCCCCGGTGCTGGCTGGCCGGCTGGCTGGCATTTCCGTGAGCTTTACAGCACCCCTCGCCTGGATCTTGTTACTTCCCGGGACCGTGGGCATAATGCTTATTTACTAGAGCACAAAGTTCTTTAAAGATCTAGCCTCTTAACTTTGCTCTCAAAGTGCACCAGATTAATGCATTTAACTTTATAAAGTATGCTACAAATTTAGGGATGAATATTCCTGTTTTTTTCATATCTCAATATATCACAGACGAAAATATTGCAATGTCAGATTTTTCCCCCAACATCATGCAGCCCTAAGTTGTATGTTAGCAGGAATGTAGCACAACATGGACGTGAAAGCAGTGCTCTGTTCATTTAAATGTGAGAAGTGCAATTATATATGCATGCATATAGGTCCTGTTTGTGCATGTGTGTGTATTCGGGCCTCTGTGTACTATGTATCTGTAAAATAATAGAGTGAAAAATAGAATTTCCCCTCGGGGATTAATAAAGTGCCTCTCTTCTTCTTCTTCTTCTTATATCAATGAATAATCGTGATCAAAATAATTGTGATTATCATTTTGGCCGTGCAGCCCTAGGTGAGAGGTTGCTGTGAATAGATATATTATCAGTAAGTGGATAATAAAGGGGGCCTCACTGAGTTGGACACTCCTCCCAGTTTGATGACCGTCTCCACCGCGGTGCTCCCCCCTGCTGCGGCGCTGACACCGGGAGCTCCGTCCTCTCCTTCCCTCTCCCTCCGCTTCTCCGGGGGCGCACCGGAGGACGAGGGCCCGCTGGGGTCAGCAGGACGCTTCAGTCCCGACATCCTCAGACTCCTGAAACAAAACGGAGGAAAATGTGACGTTAGGCTAATGTTAGCTGTCTGCTAACGTTAGCTTTAAATGCTGCTGTTGCTCAGGGTAACGCGATTCTGACCCGACACATCAATGCATGTAGTTTTGTAATATTGTCAGAATACACTCACACCTAACCGAAGTCTTACCGCTTTTACTGTTGCGAGTTTTTATGTAGTTAACTGAATCTGTCGGTGGTGTGAGGCTGTTGATGTTGCGGCTTCCTGCCTGCCGGAAACGGAAGTGTGAGCGACCTTTAGTGGGACAACCTTCAGCTGTTATAGCGCCACCTGCTGTCAGGGAGGGAACCAGGAACCAGGAACCAGGAACCAGACTCTGTTCAACACCCGGAAACTGTGGCAAGATATTTGTAGATTTATCTTGGAAAATATTATCTGTGACTTTAAACTTCTACTGAAAGATCTATTTTTATTTTTTTTTTTAAGGTTCAACACAATATATGAGAAAGAATATTTTCTAATCAATCTCATTATCATTTGTCGCAAAGATTTACATTCATAAATGCAAATTTGCGAGAGTTAAACCTCACTTTAATGTTTTCAAGAAAGAAATGGAACTATATATTAATACAATATCCTCAGCAAAAAGTAGGTGTTTGAAGATCATTGGCCAACCTGTGACACCCTCCTTTCAAGCAGCTCACAACAAGAGCATGCTCAGACTTGCCAACAGCATCTCTTCTGATCCCTTACATGTTTTAAATGGGGAATATCAACTTCTGCCCTCCAAGAGGCGATTTAGAGTCCCCACATTTAATCGCATCAGGCTGAAGAACGCTTTTGTTCATCAGTCCATCTTGTTGCAGAATAATAATTAATGTGCTGCTAAAGAGATGTAATTCCAGAGGACAGATGGTAATTTTTTAATGGGTTATGTATTGTGAATTGTGATGTGTTGTTGTTTTTGTCTGATGTGTCTTACTTGTCTGTTTGTTTATGGTAACAGTTTGTCTATTGTATGTGTACTTTTTCTCAAATTGAGCTTCCTATGGACGCAAAACGAATTTCAGTGCAAACTGACAATAAAGTTGTATCGTATCGTAAGAGAGTTATTGCTTTAGGCAGGAACGATTTCCTGTAATATAAATTGACTAGATCCTAAACATTGTGTTATATCTCCAGAAAGTGAAAAGCCTGCAGCTAAATGAAGGCAGCCATTTGTAATGCACATGAATGATTTCCCTTTACTGAAACTACTGAGACAAATCAGAAATGTCCTAATCTAAGCAATATGGCTTCACAGTAGAGATATTTTGTGTTGCTGCTGTGTTGGATTGCAACTCCCAGAGATTTGTAAATCTTTGAGAGTTGCAATGCTTGGGGATATTGTAGCAATTATTGTGCAACCAAAACAATGACACCAACATTCCTCTGGTGCTGTAGTTCACATTGATTTGATTTAGTTCACATTGTGGGGGTAAACAAATGTGTCTGTCTTTCCCGAGTCAGTCCTTATGTAAACAGGGACTCATGGACAGAGACTGAACTCTGATCCGCAGCACTATTAAAGATTACATTGCACAGGGTGCAGAGTCCAGATCGTGTAAAAGTCATGAATTATGAGTTACAGATCTACCCCAGCCTATCGGTGGGACTGGTGAGAGCATTACAAACACCCCTACAAGTTTTTTGGGGGCAATTTTCAACAATCGATAGGAAAACTGTTTATGCATGACGTGCTTGACAAGCAATGTGACGCATGAGGCAGATACACAAGGTAGCATGAAAAAGCATTTTTGTTGTTGTTGTTGCTGCAACAATTTTTTGTCCAATTAATAAACTAGGCTAAAACTTGGCCTTGTACTATTGTGATTACACACTGATACACACTAATTCTGAAAGTGAATCAGTAATAATTACATAAAATAAAAGTTAATAAATGTTCTACTGGTGTAAAATGTAGACAGGCCCGATAGATGCATTTCCTAATCACATTACTTTTGTTTATTCACACAGGTTAAAATCTAATAAACAACATGTGTAGGGAGAGGAAAAGGTGATTGATTATCTCTACTTAAATAATTTAAAAACAAATTCACACTGTGATATGCTCTGAAGGACTTTTGAATAGCTTATATAACTTCAATTAAATGAGAAAAGGTTTTACATATGTTAGATCTTACTCAACCCGTCAATCTCTAGATCTTCATTCTCCTAAATTGTCATTTAGGGGTACCAAATTACGGAGTAGCTTTTCACATCTATCAAAAAACTGTTCACCTATTAAATGTTTCAAAAGATGCTTAAAGGGTCATTTAATTGCTGTTTTGTAATTGCTTTTCCCTGTGTTGTCCATGTATGTTTCAGTCATAGTGTTATGTTTGATTTCTACTGTCCAGAAACCAATGTAGATGTTTAAACCAATATCCCTCTCACAAACACAAACCATACACTTACAAGCATTATGTAGTCATATTATTTCTGTATATTAATTTTGTGTCTAGGTGGAGGCTTCAGATAAGCCCAGTGGGTTTTTTTGCCTCTTCCTGCACTGTATATTATTTATTTATTTTTTGTTATGTTTGTGTAGTCTTAATTTGTGCAAAATAAATAAACATAAACATCTTCCTTTCTAATCCTGTACATGAAAGTACTTGGAACATTAACATCATATAGGCTAGACTATTAAAGCAACTAAATTAATTCCATCTAGGATTGGAAATTTAAAAACTGTCCTCCGAAGACTCCCAAATGAGACAAATAGACAGTAGGTGTCACATGATGTTGTAATCTACACCAGAACAATAGAAACAAAGAAACCTGAATGACAACATCTCAGCCTGCCTTCTCATATTACATTTCATCATTTTCTCAACGTGTAACGTTACATGGAGCAAAAACAAAGGGAGGCGGAGCTGATTCAGGATGCAGACTTGGATTTTATAATTTGCTTCAGACGACACACACTGTTCCCTTCACTTTTTTTCCCCCAACAGCTTCTGATATGAACATAAAGTCCACAAAGGATCATTGATGCCATATAATGCAAACACCGCCCCTTCTCGGTCTGACCGGGCCAATCGCGTTACCGGGGCGACTCACGCCCCCGCCACATCACGGTCAGCACCTCCTCCACAGCACCGAACCGGCAATAAATACGGTGTTGCGGCCGCTCCTCGGCCTCCTCATTCAGTCTTAACTTCTGCTGGGAGGCTGTACAGGCTGTCTGCCACTTCTGTTGCCGTCGCTGTTTGACAAAAACTCTCAAGTAAGACGTGTTTTCCAGTCTTATAGCTTTTGCATACTTTTGCTGTCGGCTGGTTTCTGCGAGATTAGTCTGCATCTTCGGGTTTCCTCGTGTTTCTGAATGTGCAGCGATGGAAATAATGTTGCGGTTATTGGATTTAAGACGCACATTTTTAATAGGCTAAACTTTGTAGAACTGGATAAATAAGCTGTCAAGTCTGTATGCTCGAGTTCCATTGACAAATCAGTAACTTTTGCAATATAGATTGGTGGTGATTTTACTTTGAAATGGTTGTATATTAAATGTCGACGTGTGCCTGCTGAAGGTTGCCAATAGATACGCTTCTTTGGGTTTGTGTAAATATAAGGAAACACCCATCCGCGTTGCACTTATTGAGCAAGATTATGCTCCTGATTTTAGTCTTAATATGCTTTTTTTTTTTTTGCAAGTGGGGGGACTTCTGCAGAAAGTATTGGTGCAGCCATACCTCTGAGTGAACTATGAACTTATGTTGCCCATCTAAAGGCAGAACTTATCTGTTTTTGAAGGCCAAAGTTCAACTGTTCAAGCCAAATATTTACAGAGGTGATGCAAGAGAGGCAGGAAGTTGGAGGCAGAGGCTCATTGTGTTGGGGGCGATGGGGAAATAAAGATAAAATCTTCCTCATACTTAAGTCTTGAAGCGTTTCTGATCAACTGTGAAATAACTTGTTTCATCCTGTAGCATGACTCATCAGTTCCCGTCCCTCTCTCCGGAGCAGAAGAAGGAGCTCTCTGACATTGCTCAGAGGATTGTGGCTCCAGGAAAGGGAATCCTGGCTGCAGATGAATCAACAGGTGAGCCTCAAATCTCTATCGTTATTATTCTGTGATGAGAGGTAAATGCAGAGTGTGCAACTGAACTGATTTTTCTTCTTCTTCTTTCAAGGAACCATGGGAAAGCGTCTCCACAACATCAACGTGGAGAACACCGAGGAGAACCGTCGTTGCTTCCGTGACCTCCTCTTCTCCACTGACCCCTCAATCTCCAACTGCGTGGGTGGGGTCATCTTCTTCCACGAGACGCTCTACCAGAAATCAGACAGCGGCAAGCTCTTCCCCCAAGTCGTCAAGGATAAGGGCATTGTTGTCGGCATCAAGGTGAGGAGCCTGGAAGTGCAGATTGAGCCTAGTCGAATTATGCACACATCTTCAGGTCTTCCGCCTGCTGACCCTTGTGAGTTAATAGATGTGTTTATTTTCTTGCTTCAGGTGGACAAAGGCACAGCCGGTCTAAATGGAACAGATAAAGAGACCACCACACAAGGTGAAAATGGATTTCTATATTAATTCACAGCCCAGAAGTGCACGCCTTCTTCATTGCTAAATCTGTTCTTTTTCTTTGCATGTTTCAGCAACATAATCCAGAATGGTTTGCCGTTTTTCCACAGGTCTCGATGGCCTCTCAGAGCGCTGTGCCCAGTATAAGAAGGACGGTTGTGACTTTGCCAAGTGGAGGTGTGTGCTCAAGATCTCAGATAGCTGCCCATCAGCTGTCGCCATTGCAGAGAACGCCAATGTCCTTGCCAGATATGCCAGTATCTGCCAACAGGTGTGTGTGCGGCCACAGTCTCCACAGAAATGACTGAATCAAAAATATTGGCTGCAAGTTACTAATTTGACATATATGTTCTCCACCAGAATGGCCTGGTGCCTATTGTGGAGCCAGAGATCATGCCTGACGGAGACCATGACCTGCTGCGCTGCCAGTACGTCACAGAAAAGGTTGGTTCATAATCTTCGGCCAAACCACCAGCAATGAAACGTTTTCCCCATCAGGTGATATTTTAAAGTACGTGCAGTAATAAATCTGCCTCTTCGTGTTTAGGTTCTGGCCGCTGTGTACAAGGCTCTGTCCGATCACCACGTGTACCTGGAGGGCACTCTGCTGAAGCCCAACATGGTCACAGCTGGACACTCCTGCACTCGGAAGTTCACCCCTCTGGAGGTTGGCATGGCCACAGTGACCGCTCTGAGGCGCACCGTCCCCGCCTCTGTGCCTGGTAAGTGTCGTGAGGCCAGCTTTTCCCTTAACAAACTAGTTTAAGAAAAGCGCAGAGGACTAAGTTTCTCAGTAGCATGCTGCTTTCTGTGTCTCTCCAGGCATCTGCTTCCTGTCTGGAGGTCAGAGTGAGGAGGATGCGTCCCGCAACCTGAGCGCCATCAACCAGGTGCCACTCCATCGCCCCTGGAAGCTGACCTTCTCTTACGGCCGTGCACTCCAGGCCTCTGCTCTTGCAGCCTGGAAGGGCAAAGCTGCCAACAAGGCAGCAGCACAGGAAGCTTTCTGCAGCAGGGCCAAGGTCAGTCTGGAAGGGCATGAACAGATATCACTAATACTGAATAGACACTCATAAATGATACCCCTTATCAATTTGTAGTCGTGGACTGTGCACAAGACTGGCTATTAAGCTACTCTTACCTTGTATTACTCAACTTTATACTGACTGGTAAATGATTGTAAAAAGCTTTTTGTCCATTCAGTCATGCACTAATGTGGTCCAGGCTGATCATTAACACTCAGATTTGACTTTGTCCTAACTCCCCCTCCCTCTGTTGCTCTTTCCAGATCAATGGCCTGGCTGCCAAAGGGGAATACAAGCCCACCGGCTCAGCTGACGACGCCTCAATGCAGTCTCTGTTCACAGCCGGCTACGTCTATTAAATACTGTGAACATAAAAAAAAAAAAATGCCCATGGACCAAAAATGACAAGAAAGGCCTCTGCTGAATTTCTCTCTTTCAACACCAGGGGAAGACACTATAATGTTGAACTACTGTTTGTCTACACGAGGAAATGACTGGAAATAAATTAAGTGACCAAAATGTTTCTGGTGTCATTGCAGTTTTTGTGATTGGAGAGAATGTCATTTCAATAATTGTCTGCTATAAATTGTAGACTTTCATGCCTGTGAGCCTGGCTGTACAGATGTCGTAGGTGAACGGAGGGTGATAAAACTATTGGATCACAACATCATTGTGCTTGTGGGTTTCATCCACCACGGACTAAATGTCTTGCACATACAGTAGGTGGTATGATAGTTAAGAAGTAAGACACCGTCACATCATTGTCACAGTGACGTACAGTAAGTGTGGTGCATGGCTGTGCTGCTCATCCAAATTTACCTCAACCTTACGCCAAGCCCACAGCAGGAGTTCATCCCTCCTTTCAACAATAGATGCAGCAAGGGGATGTCTGTGGAAATAACAGAACTAGGATGATGCAATGTGCTTACACAACAGCCATGGGGAAATACTGAAAGCATTTAAGGACACAGTCCAGTGATCGCACTAAATATGTTGCTCCAACACAGGATTAGAACCAGAGTAGTACTTTGAAATGTTAAGGTCTTTTCAAAAAACACCAACAAATGTTCTGATACTGATCAGTTTGGTAACACTAAAGTGATAATTTTTCATCTGTAAGTCAAGGTATTAAATTATACATATTTTATTATACCTAAAATGTCCAACAGAATTAAAGGTTGGGCCTTTAACTTGGTATCTTGTACTGATACAAACCTAAAACAAAGATCCTGATTATTTGCTGGCCATCTAACAAGGTGCTCAAAGTCCTCTTGCAGGTACGACCTTTACTAAAGACAGTCTATAATTAACAATAATGAATCTATCGTGCACTTTGTCTGTGTGGTTTGACTTGTGCAGATGGTATGTGTTAGTGCAGTCTATGCATATAGATGTAGTGTAATATGATCATCAATCTGAGCATCGATTTATTTGATCATTTTATTGTTTATTTAACGAAGACAATATACATTACATTTATTGCACAAAGCTATATCCAAATCTGTTTTGCACACATTCAAAGCCAAAAGATGGCAGCATGTTTCCCCACAGGCTCTTCATATCATATCCCAGTCATGTAGATGAACATGCTGAACTATATCAACATGTACATTAAGTCATAAGCTTTGAAAAATATGCTGTATGGATGTCTGCAAGGATATAAAAAGCCAAAAGCGTTCAAATATACTGTAATTTATTTTAAAAAATCTCTAAAGTTGTGATCACAGTTGAGTGTATGCAGAGGTTCACATTGATTATCAAAAGCTGCAAAAAAAGTTTAAAAACTATGTGGTTACTAAATAGTGGTTACTATGTTCCCTTAATAAATGCTTGTCAAATATTTTTCACAGTAGATGACAGGAATCACTTTGATTCCGAAACAAGCTTTACCAAAAGCAAATAAATGTGGTTCAGTGATGCATTCCTCACTGCAGTTATACGTACTGTAGATGTAGGTAACTAAATAAAAGCTGTGGCTGGGCTTTATAGGGCTACGGCCTCTAGGTGGTGTAACATCCACATGTGATATACTGTACAGAATGACCACACGTTTCTTTCACAGGATAGTTATGCTGCAGGAAAACCAGTGTTAGTTATTGTAGGATAATACTTCAAAAGGTTGAGATTAGTTTGATGTTGCGTCACTCAGCGGTGGCAGGATGTGCTGGACAATAACCTGTTGAAGATACAGAGGTGGTATGTGTTAGAGAAGAGGACAACAAGAAGGCAATAACATGATGACAAACACACACCTAGTGAATAACGTTATTTATCAGATGTCATTGTTTTGGTTGCTCAGGTCTCATTTAGGTTGCCTCTCGGACTAAATATATAAATGTATTGGCAATTTTATAACCATGATTTTATATCAAACATATGTTTGAGATGAAGTAACGATGAAAAATGTTTTACCTGAGTGCGTGTGGATTTCAGAGCTAAACGTGCGACGGTACTCAAGAAGATGAGAATCCCCAACACACACAGAGCGGAAGTGAACAATATGCCTTCAATACCAAAATACTGGTCCTAAAGCAAGAGAAAGTTTAAGAGAAAGTTATTCATACACATTGAAAATGTGTCAATTTAGACTAAAACATATATGCTGTAACTCACCAATCTGTACATGCCCCATTCGTCATTCGCATAAAAGTATGATCTGTGCCAATGGCGGCCATAAAAGGTTAAGAGGGAGATCCTGTAGCCACTGGAGACCAGGATTCCCAAAAGTGAAACCACATACATCGCCAAACACACAGTCACCTGAGAGAGATAAGTTCAACAAGCTTAAGTGAGTTATAGATGAAGTTAAACACTAAAACTAGATCATAAAATCATAATATACCTACCAACTTCTTGGATGGATGTATCTCAGTGTAGATAGACAGGTTTCCACAGATAAGAAACTTGAAACAAACAACCAAAGAAATGATCACATTGTTTTTCCTTTGTCATTCACCCAAAGTATATTTTGATGACTGTATTAGACTTTTCTACTCTGGTTCACAAGTCATGTTTATCATCATGGCAACTGTGATGAAAGTCATGTTTATTTGAGTCAGCTATCTAATAAAGATTATAGTGCAGAATACAATAAAATCCATAGTCTACCCAATGGCCTGCGCATCTAACATTTAAAGATGATTTTTAATATAACAAGTTTGTCAAAAGTAAGTGCTACTTGAGCCTAACTACTTGAATTTGACTTCCCTTTTTTTTTAGAGTTAGAAGAGAAGATCAGTAAATCTTCTCATCAAACTTCCCTCAAGAATGCAAATAAGCATATTTCCCAAAATGTTAAAACTGTAACTTTTGAAACCAAGTTTTCAGGGGCGTTAAGGAGCCACTCTGACACTGTACATTGTCATTTTGAAGACAAGTGTGCCAAATGGTATGTACCAGAGCTCCCTGCCAGAAGGGAATGTAGATTGTAGAAGACGTGCGCATATTTCCTATGTCTTGGGCCAGCAGAAACCCCATCAGGACCTCTGCACAGCCAAACATCAGAATGACAATCTGGGAAGGCGAAGAGGAAGGATGGATGGGTGTTAAAGTGACGACAGTAGAATAACAGTTTGCAGCTGCTCTTTGTGTAAACATCCAAGTTCATTTAACATCATTTCTGTGGCCCTGGATAGTCTGATGTGTTACCCCAAGACTTCTGGGCTCTCTTTGGACAAAGCGATGCAGAGGTTTGCTGGACATCAGCAGCTTCTGGTCTGTCGCCTGATTTCCACGCTTTCCTGTTGTTGTCTCTCTAGTTGTTGACTCAGTTCCCTCCATTGCCACACTGTGTTAGGTTGTGCAAGGAGAGCAGAGGAATTAATCAAACCAGATGTATACTCTCCACTACTAAGCAGATTTAAAAAGGAAGAATTAGTCCACATACCTGCTGCATGCATGATTATAAACACAGTCTCAAAGAATGCAATTATTTGTACAAAAACATGAAGTGACCCACCTTGTTTTAGATTTTCATGCAGAGAAGCAGTGTGAATGATAACGGGAAGGGAATGTTGTGGGTGGAAAGAGGAAGTGGGGGGAATTTGAGACTTGCTTTTTTCATTAAGGGGAGGAGCTGAACACTTTGTGTGCAAGTTCCTCCAAGTACAGACTGAGGCTGTTCCTCAGTACAACATTCACCAAGTCAAGTTAAAATCCCACTGAGATCTGTGTGGAAATCCATGCACCAGAAATCAACAATATCTTGTTTCAAAAAAGGTACTAAACACAAGAGCCATCTATTGATGCCTATCTGTCTTCCTAGTGTGGCTCTCTGTGAATTAACCTCAATGTTCCGAGTTCAATAATGACATTCAGTAAAGGTTTTACAATTTTGTGTTTCAATTTACAGCCGGGACAAAAATACGTCCCACCACAGGCTTGATTACAATGTTTATTTACTGTATATAGAAAAGGTGATAAGTAGATTTGAACTATTAATGTATAAATTCTGCAGTCCTCATTAAATCTTCCTTTGCACAGGCTCTTCATATCATATCACAGTCATGTAGATGAACATGCTGAACTAAATCAACATGCACATTAAGTCATAAGTTTTGAAAAATATGCTGGATGGATGTCTGTAAGGATATTAAAAGCCAAAAACGTTCAAATATACTGTAATTTATTTTTTAAAAATCTCTAAAGTTGTGATCACAGTTAAGTGTATGCAGAGGTTCACATTGATTCTCAAAAGCTGCAAAAAGGGTTTAAAAACTATGCCCATACTGTAATAATAATGCAGGTAACCTAGATAATGATCATGCTACACATGTTGGTTACATAAGGGTTATTAGCAGAGTGTTTACTACTATAAGACCCATACAGTGAGTACACATAAACCTTGCTGGAGAAAATAGTGGTTACTATGTTCCCTTAATAAGTGCTTGTCAAATATTTTTCACAGTAGATGTCAGGAATCAATTTGATTCCGAAACAAGCTTTACCAAAAGCAAATAAATGTGGTTCAGTGATGCATTCCTCACTGCAGTTATACATACTGTAGATGTAGGTAACTAAATAAAAGCTGTGGCTGGGCTTTATATGGCTACGGCCTCTAGGTGGTGTAACATCCACATGTGATATACTGTACAGAATGACCACACGTTTCTTTCACAGGATAGTTATGCTGCAGGAAAACCAGTGTTAGTTAATGTAGGATAATACTTTAAAAGGTTGAGATTAGTTTGATGATGCGTCACTCAGCGGTGGCAGGATGTGCTGGACAATAACCTGTTGAAGATACAGAGGTGGTATGTGTTAGAGAAGAGGACAACAAGAAGGCAATAACATGATGACAAACACACACCTAGTGAATAACGTTATTTATCAGATGTCATTGTTTTGGTTGCTCAGGTCCCATTAAGGTTGCCTCTCGGACTAAATATATAAATGTATTGGCAAATTTATTACCATGATTTTATAATTGCATATCTGTTTAATTCTTATTTTGTGGCATGCTTTGTGTTATCTGTCTTATGTTGTTTGTTTGACTCATTGTTGATGTTGCCTCATCTCAATGATGCTTTTCTGGTTAAATAGAAAGACATTACTATAAAATCTGTGGATTTGGATTCAGTCAGGGACTCTTTTAGTGAAGTTAAGATTATATATGAAGGAATTCAGTTTCAAGAGAGAGGCTATACCTTTCAAACTATCAATCATACTGTATGTTTTAGATGAAGTAACGATGAAAATTGTTTTACCTGAGTGTGTGTGGATTTCAGAGCTAAACGTGCGACGGTACACAAGAAGATGAGAATCCCCAACACAAACAGAGCGGAAACGAACAATATGCCTTCAATACAAAAACAATGGTCCTAAAGCAAGAGAAAGTTTAACAGAAAGTTATTCATACACATTGAAAATGTGTGAATTTAGCCTAAAACATACAGTATAAACTGTAACTCACCAATGTGTACATGGCCCATTCGCTAGCCCCAAAAATGACTGCAGCCATCCAATGGTGGAAATAAAAGATGAAGAGGAAGATCCTGTAGCCACTGGAGACCAGGATTCCCAAAAGTGAAACCACATACATCGCCAAACACACAGTCACCTGAGAAAGATAAGTTCAACAAGCTTAGGTGAGTTATAGATAAAGTTAAACACTAAAACTAGATCATAAAATCATAATATACCTACCAACTTCTTGGATGGATGTATCTCAGTGTAGATAGACAGGTTTCCACAGATAAGAAACTTAAAACAAACAACCAAAAAAATGATCACATTGTTTTTCCTTTGTCATTCACCCAAAGTATATTTTGATGACTGTATATGACATTTCTACTCTTGTTCACAAGTCATGTTTATCACCATGGCAACTGTGATGAAAGTCATGCTTATTTGAGTCAGCTATTTAATAAAGATTATGGTGCAGAATACAATAAAATCCATAGTCTACCCAATGGCCTGCTCCTCGAACATTTAAAGATGATTTTTAATATAACAAGTTTGTCAAAAGTAAGTGCTACTTGAGCCTAACTACTTGAATTTGACTTCCCTTTTTTTTTAGAGTTAGAAGAGAAGATCAATAAATCTTCTCATCAAACTTTCCGCAAGAATTTAAATAAGCATATTTCCCAAAATGTTAAAACTGTAACTTTTGAAACCAAGTTTTCAGGGGCGTTAAGGAGCCACTCTGACACTGTACATTGTCATTTTGAAGACAAGTGTGCCAAATGGTATGTACCAGAGCTCCCTGCCAGAAGGGAATGTAGATTGCACAAGAAGTCTGCACATCTTCCTTGACTTGGGCCAGCAGAAACCCCATCAGGACCTCTGCACAGCCAAACATCAGAATGACAATCTGGGAAGGCGAAGAGGAAGGATGGATGGGTGTTAAAGTGCCGACAGTAGAATGACAGTTTGCAGCTGCTCTTTGTGTAAACATCCAAGACATCAGCAGCTTCTGGTCTGTCGCCTGATTTCCATCCTTTCCTGTTGTTCTCTCTCTAGTCGTTGACTCAGTTACCTCCATTGCCACACTGTGTTAGGGTTCTGCAAGGAGAGCAGAGGAATTAATCAAACCAGATGTATACTCTCCACTACTAAGCAAATTTAAAGAGGCAGAATTAGTCCACATACCTGCTGCATGCATGATTATAAACACAGTCTCAAAGAATGCAAGGATTTGTACAAAAACATGAAGTGACCCACCTTGTTTTAGATTTTCATGCAGAGAAGCAGTGTGAATGATAACGGGAAGGGAATGTTGTGGGTGGAAAGAGGAAGTGGGGGGAATTTGAGACTTGCTTTTTTCATTAAGGGGAGGAGCTGAACACTTTGTTTGCAAGTTCCTTTAAGTACAGACTGAGGCTGTTCCTCAGTACAATATTCACCAAGTCAAGTTAAAATCCCACTGAGATCTGTGTGGAAATCCATGGACCAGAAATCAACAATGTCAAATGTTAATATGAAAACAGTAGCATTAGTGATTTGTGGGAGAAAAACATTTGAAATTTGTAAATGTTTTGTTTCAAAAAGGTACTAAACGCAAGAGCCATCTATTGATGCCTATCTGTCTTCCTAGTGTGGCTCTCTGTGAATTAACCTCAATGTTTTGAGTTCAATAATGACATACAGTACAACCTTTACAATTTTGTGTTTCAAATTACAGCCGGGACAAAAATATGTCCCACCACAGGCTTGATTACAATGTTTATTTACTGTATATAGAAAAGGTGATAAGTATATTTGAACTATTAATGTATAAATTCTGCAGTCCTCAGATTAAATCTTCCTTTGAACTGGTGATGTTAACAATCTTAATTTCAGTTTTTGCAGGTGGATGTGGACAGAAGTAGAGCTGCAACTAAACTAAAGATGTCATTATAAATTAATCCGATTATTTTCTAAATTAATCAATTATAATGACAAATTATCAAAATAGTTGCTGGTTATTTTTCTGTTGATCCGTTAATAGACTAATCGTTTCAGCTCTAGGTAGAAGTTTGTTCTCTTCGAACATAAGGAGCAATCAAAAGAGCCACGGGCATTGATCAGAATAATATTCCTGAGGTTTAAAGGCAGTCATTGAAGCACCTTTTGAACTGCTCTCTGGTTGCACAGAGCAACAGCTGGGATTACAGTCCCAAGTGTTGGATTAGTTGAAAGGATTGATCCGGAGTAATGCTGATCATTATTGTCCTCATTATTAACCCTTATTTAGTCAATAAAACAAAACAAATGAAACTTAAATATTGCTATCCAGAGAATACGTTACTATAAAATACTTCTTAAATCTGTAGTGAAGTTGATATTTATCAATTTATTATATATTTCATGAATGTACAGTCATTAATGACAATGTATTATTGGCTCAAAATACACGATACTTCTAAAATCCATCATCATCACAAAAAAAAGGGTGCTTTTGCATCACACTCATTCTAGATATTTACAGTCAAGTCTTATACAGCCATCATCTGTACAGACAGTAGCTGTTCCAGTTTCAGATGAGAGACTTTAATGAGCAAAAATACACCCGTCTTCTTCAGTCATTCAAGTGATGGTGGCACAATATGTGACAGACAAAAAGACTACCGAGTCTCGGATATTAAAAAAATAATACTTCCTCTTTACATACATTAAAATATCTTTGATAACAACATTGAATATCGTACACATTAAAATACCAGTGATCATATTCAAAGGGTATTAAAAATTACTTTAAATATAACAACATACCATGCGGACAGGTGTGTCCGCATGGTATCGGTGACATACTGTACCCCGTAGGTGTGAATTTGATGCCTCTCTGTTGCATCAAGAACGAGGGATGTTGTCCTGCAGCACAACAGACGATAGTCAGTTTTTTAAATTCTGAATTATTACAGTTCAACAAACAAAACAACCTGCATCAGAGTCTTTACCGAGCAACAGGATGAGTAGGACAGCAGGGGGTGCTCCAGGAGATGTGTTGCTCTTAGTCGAATCTCTCCTTCACTGTTGTACTGAATGGCTTCTAACAGTGAGAGCCCGCCTTGCCTCACAAACTCCTCTGCCACCTAAAGGGAAGGAATAACTTGGGTGAAAGTTGTTACAACTAGAGTAGCTTGCTAAAAGCTAATCGTTGTCTGGTTCGGTTATCCCTACCTGTGGACCACTAACTACCAGCATGAAAAGGACATCCATACTCAGGGTCACCATCTCTTGGTCGGCCATTTTAAGTGTGGCACAGAGTGCAGACAGCAATCCACGATGTGCCAGCTGGACACAGAACTCCTTTTTCTTGTGGGAAATATTTGCTAGAACCCTCAGGATCTAACGAGAATATAACAAGAAGGTACAGACCAGTGGGAGTGAGGGGGTGAGAAATGAAGGACATCTACATTATTTCGAGATAATTAGACAAGAATTGCAGAACAAACACATTGTTCATCCTCAAGTGACAGTGAAATATTCTATGAAATATCAAAGTTTGGCTTTAGCTTGCACAGACCATGGTATTGATGCCTTGAGAGAACGGGAGGAGCTGGATCAGTCCAGGGACCAAGTTGAGAGTCAGCAGAGCAGAGCAGAGAGCATTGGAGTGAGCTGTAGCAGAGAGATGGAAAATGCATTGGAACAAACTTCATAAACTCATGAACTAATAAATATATCAATCATCAGATGTAAATTCTCAACTTATAGTACCAAGGGAAAAGCCAGAATTTCATATGCCGACGACAGATCTTCCTCTGCAAAAGTGAAGTTTACATAAACACTAATATGAAGATAAATCTGGCACCACATATATTTCAAAAAGGGATAAAAGGAGCACATTTCCAGGAGGACCACAGTAAACTTTTTTCACAAACGACACTGTTACGACAAACTAAATCTTCTACCTTAACTACTGACAAACTTACACTGAGATGAAAAACCTTCACGTTGGAAAACATTTTCTGAATTATATTAAGACCTGTTCTTTTTTTATCCAAGTTTGTAACACAAAAGGCTACTTAAAGGTTCTCCATACGATATTCGGAGCAACCATTTGCTATGTAAAGATACAGAGGAGTAATGTCTACCTGAGCAGAGAATGAAGTCACTCTCCCTCTGTGTGTGTTGTAATCCGAGCTCCCGGCCACTGTCTAGCTCATGCCGCCGCTCTGCACTGTGCTCATATGGCGGTTACAGCTGATAATGCCGCTGAGCGTAGCGCCCAACCTTCGGTTCACCCCCATTTAACATTGTTAGCTCTGTCAGCACTGTTGCCATTGTTAGCACTGTTAGCGCTGTTAGGACCACTAGCTGCGAGCCGCCGGTTCAGCCATCGCCATGTTGAGAGCCGTATGGAGGCAATAGAATTTATCGACTTTAGCACCTTTAACAGTCAAAACCCATAAAAAAGCCACACACATATCTCTTATTTAGCTTTTGAATTTGGTGAATATTTGAACAAACGACTATTCAGTTTTAATCAACAGGTGATGCACAGGTGCTAAGTGTTCACCTGGTGCTAAAATAACTAAATTGTGATGCACCAATAATGATCAAGTGTACAATATTACTTTTGTGTGCGTTACAGCCTTAATAATGTCTGCTGGTATGAGCGGGCCTTTAACCCAGTCTGTCCCTGAGAATATATATATATTGTATATGTAAATCCCAATTTACACATTTTAAAAGGCCAAAATCAATGCAGAAGTATGTGTTTCAGATTCAGCAGATATCAGGTGTGACGACGACAGACTATTCAAACCTGTGAGGTTGTTGAGGACCCAGGCACTCTCTCTAGCCAACGCTGGCTGGGTCTGCAGGTAGGCCTGAAGAAGTGCACACAGAGCAACCACGATACGAACGTCACCCACTTGAGTGCTGAGGTCTTTCACTGGACAGGAGGACAGGAGGTTTCCCATGCACCTCAGCAGAGGGCAGATAAACTAGAGAGGAAGAACACATTGAAAATCCCCATGTCAGTTAAACGGTTGCATACTTCAGCCTAAAGATCATAAACGGTGTATATTTTATGTTCCAGCTGATTTTCCTGAGTGAGGTTTATCATAAGTTTGATTAATTTAGGATTTTCTGCCTTTCACTATGAAAATCAGTTAGCCCTTTAGATAAGTAATTTATCACAGTGAATATTTACTCACCTTCATTTATTCTTACGTCAAAGTAAAAATAGATATCTAAGTTATCGTAATGAGATAATATAGCTACAGGCCAATACTATACCAATAAAAAAAAACTCGCCTTCACAATCTGTGTAATGCAAGAAAAAAACACGTAAGTCTCATAGCTTTAATTTTTTTGTTTTTTTTGTTTTAGTGTTTTGTCTGATAACACGGCTGGTGAATGTGATGCTTTTCAGCAGCAGACTGAAATCTCTGATGTCAAGGCTTCCTTGAACGCACCGACAAAGAATGACATGCAACTGCTTTTTTTACAAAATAAACACATATAATAAACATATTCACTGTGATGGATTACCTGTCTCAAGCATGTTTCAAATCACTGCAAATTGATTTTCATTCCATGCTGACATGATCTGAAACCATTCAATCTAAATACTTAAGTCATGGTTTGAAAAAAGGTCAGCAGTGATAAAAAGTATGGGTGCACAAAAACAGGACTTAACATACAGAGAAGAAGCAAGAGCCTTAACAAGCAACAAACATTAATTTCCTTACCAGCTCCATTCCTTCTTCTTTGTTTCCTTCAGCCACAGCACCACCTAGTGACACTAACAGGGAACTGCACTGCAACAGGACCCCATGAGCCAACAGCACTCTGTTGTCCTTCGTGCTTTGGGGTGAGATAACGGCAGAAGAGACACAGATCACATATAATTATTATATTACATATAATGACAACGGAGTAAATATAACTAAGTCTGTTGATGCTTCTCGCTCACCTGCATGTGAGGTAGTGCAGACACCATGCACACTCAATGGCAGGTGCCAGGCCAAACTTCGGGTCGGGAGTCAGGACTGATAGCAAGTTCGAAGGTAAGCTGGAGGCAAGAACCGTCCTGCAGACACAGAGGAAGACTATCATACAACGGTGTTTAATGTGTGAAAAGCCTCACAAGAGAAAAACAGCAACGCAGAGAATTGAGGGATAACTGGTGTCATTACGGGATTATTTTCTCTGCTGCATCTTTGGTCTGGAGAAGCTGAGAGAGGGTGAATCCCACAGCTTCCACCACCGCAAGGTTATGTCTCTGGTTCTGGACACACACACACACACACACACACACACACACACACACCCACACACACACACACACACAGAAACATCGAGAGAGACATCTTAACATCATTATAACATCTTAACATCATTATATTTCACATTTCCTGTGCGACTTCAAATCAGATTTTGATTCAGTTTCTTTGCAAAGGATCAATGAATTATTTGACAAAGATTTACTGACATATTCACAAGGCACAGTGACCGTATTGATGTGACTGAGGTGTTGTTACAATGTTGAAGACTAATGAATCTTGTTAGTTTACCTCTATACAGTTGGCCAGAGCTGGTATGATTCCCTGAGCCAGGAGCTTGTCTTTTACAACATCACCGTCTGGGCATAAATTACCAAGCGTGTAGAGACACAGCTCCTGTGTACACATGAACGTAAACACCAGTGAAAAATCTCCTGCATAATAAGGTGATAATATTACACACCGCCTGGTGTGGGTGGCTTACTCACAGTGAACTTGGTGCTCTGGCCAGACAGGTAGGTGAGCAGGTAGGGGGTAGCAGGAAGACAAGCTGGTGTTACGTTGTTGTGGTGAGAGTGAGACAGCTCATGAAGGCACCGGACAGCCTGCAGACGGCACGTAGCATCAGAGCCGGTGAGGAGACCAACCAGAAGATGAACGCTGTTCTCCTGCCTACAGGGATTTATACACAGCCATGACACGTGAGAAACAGATATACAAATGTCAGTAATGTAATTT
The DNA here is from genome assembly GCA_916701645.2 of Sebastolobus alascanus. Lineage (NCBI taxonomy): Eukaryota > Metazoa > Chordata > Actinopteri > Perciformes > Sebastidae > Sebastolobus > Sebastolobus alascanus. Next base: position 111,179 of record CAKAOJ020000183.1, read on the forward strand.
AAACTCCTTCGATGGAGGCGACGAAAGTTACCGCCGTACTTGACGAAGGTGAGCTGTGCTGATGGGTCGCGGAGAGCTTTGCTCAAAGCTTTCATGTGGGCCTCCCTCTCCGGCCCGCTGTGTTGAAGTTTGTGGAACAAACTGACCACATCCTGGGGAAACGAAGAGCAGGTTCAGATGGGAACTTTGACCTACCGAAACATCATCTATCGCAACGTCCGTCTCACCTGTTCTCCCGAGGTAGCGTCCATGGTGACCTCTGGCTGGTCCTCATCGTCATTCAGCAGGAGTCTCTTGCTCACGAGCTGTCTGTCTCTGCGGGCTTGTCTCAGCGCTACAACATTTAGCATAGACAAATATCACATCACCTTCTGCTCCAGTCATCTCAGAGTAGTCTACCACACTCAGCTGTTCAGTGTAAAGACGCCCTTAGAGGTCATCAATGTTAAACTCAGAGACAAAGCTGCCCTTGTGGATGATCATCAGGTAGTCATAGTAACTGGAGGGATTACAGATGTAATCTTAACACGACTAGACATCCACTGTCCGTGTCCTCTATTATTACATAGATATTGTGTGGTGTTCTTGTCTTGAAGGCTGTGAACTCAACATTAAATGGTTTGCCATTAGTTACTAATTATTAAAAGTTAACTCAAAATGTTAGCATTACATGACACATGGCCATATCTCTCTCTGGGCTGAGTTCATGCTGGTTGGTTGACATCTTTATCTAACCTAGCAATACAGGAACCTCTTTGGGGGAGAAACATGTATATTTCCCTGTTTATGGGGATAACAAACATGACATAAAAATGCAGCATAGTTAGCTTGTTGAAGCTGTAGCTAGTTAGTTGTGATAATTATACTATGAAATAACGCTAGTTTAGCTGTAGAAGAATATAACAGCCAATAGGGACGCTCTCTCTCTCTGAAATGACCTGTGATTGATCAAAATCTGCCGTCACGGGGCTAGATTTCTCTAAAGCCTGAAAACAGAGCCATGAGGAGGAGCAGAAGTCTAGTTTTCTCTCAGAACACTTGAATTACAATATGCTGAAAGGTTATTTTGGAATTTTTGCCAAATTATGCCAAAAAATTGTTGCCTACTGCCACTTTAACTGACGTTACATCAACGTTAACTGATCCAGCTTCTCTTTCTACACACTTAACGTCGTTTCAAAGCCTTCCTATCGTATTTTTTTTTATTTACATTAAGTTACGTTGCCTTGTTTATTAATAAACACATCGTTAAGTTACATATTTGAACACTCACCTCTCTCGTGTTCTCGCCTCTTTAACTTGAGCTCCTCTAAGCTGTCGCCTTGACGACCAGCTTTGTGGCGAACTTTGTTTAACCGCCACATTTTGGATATTTTACAGTTCGATAACTGGCCGTTAAAACCGTTAAACGTTCGTTAATATATATGTTTCATGGTGGAGGATGTTGTTTTTATGAAGTTCTTCTTCGGTGGTTTTTTTTTGTTGACAGCCAGCTGAGCTGAGCTGCTGCAGCGCCACCAAGCGGTCACATGTGGTAGAGACAGGTACTTCACTCACCAGTGAATATACTTTAGTGTAACTATTCAATCTTATACAGACTATTTCCTAAGGTAAAAAGTATAATCAAAATGCTCGCCGGTTGTACAAAGCAAAGAGATGAGCTGTGTGTTTTGCTCACTTGACCTGTGTATTTAAAATCATGAGTTTTAATGCCCTCCGGTGGTCACAGGGAAGAACTACATCATATCATTTATAATTTTATTTTACATCATATAATTTATAATTTTTTTTTACATCATATAATTTATATATTTTTTTTACATCACATAATTTATAATTTTCTTTTTACATCATATAATTTATATTTTTTTTTTACATCAATATAATTTATAATTTAGCTAGCGCCATTGCAGACTTTAGTAGGAATAATCCAGTTATCAATACTGATTATATTCTTTAGAGGCATCAATAAGACATTTATATGTTCATAATAATATCTTTATTTCTAAGGTATACTTTGCTATGACAATATATAAAGCCCTGCATCTCTCGTAGCATCGAATCTAGATGTTTATCAGTGTATTTAAAATCACGTGTGTGTGCTGCCCTCTAGTGGTGACAGCGAGGAACTGATAAATTAGTAAAAATAGCATCAATGCAGCGATTCTAGCATAATAACACTTCCGGTGAATCGTTTCAAAATAAAACTTTCAAAATACACAGAGGTATCTCGTGGTCACCGCAGGAAGGCAATTTATAGTAATTGCAATAATTGGCCGTAAGCAATAATAGCATGACAATTACACAATATTAAGGGTCATTATTTAATGTTATACAGAGTATTTTTTCAGGGATTATTTTGTACACATAAAGGAAAAGAAGCACAACATTCCAATAGTGTTTTCCTTTGTATTTCCTATATTGTGTTGACAAGAAGATGCCCTCTAGTGGTCACTGTGAAGAACTGCAATGCAATATTAAATTCTTCAAGTTAGCATCAATGCAGCCATGTTAACATACTTACACTTCTGGGAAATGTACACTTTATATTGTTATATAACAAGGTATACTAAAAATAGAAAAATAGATACTATTATGAACATATGAACGTCTTATTGTTGCCTCTAAAGAATACAATCAGTATTGATAACAGTCTATGTTGATGCTAGGAGATGTTGATCTGTGTATTTAAAATCATGAGTGCTTGCTGCCCTCTAGTGGTGACAGCAGGAACGGCACTGCTAAATAGTAACTGCATTAATTTTTTCTCTGTGCACAAGAATAACAGACTTAAAAGACTTCAGGTAGACACAGAGCATTTAAAAAAACGATGTAGTTTAATTTGTATTAAAAGCCTATTGTACAATGTATATACGAAAGCTTTATCAAACACTTTTGTTTAAAAAACATGCTTTTCACAAACAGGTATTTAACAAAAAAACAAAATAGGTTGTTAAAACAGTTTTCCATATATTTTTGGAATAAATATAAAACTGGTAAAAAAAATGTTGTGACACATTCTTTTTTTTTAATCTACCCAAGAGCTGAGTTAGTAGGTTAGTAGGTGTATATTGAGAAAATTGTAAATATTGTAAATTGACAAATTAAGATGTAGGACTGTCATGGGAAAACTTCCTGAGATTGAAAGAGACTGTATTTTTCTGCTCAATCAATGAATGAATTTTACTCAAAATATCATTAGAGGGATCATCCATTCCTTGAAACAATCAGTTATACATTTTTTACATATTCATGCCATTAAAATGGCAATATCAGATAAAAAAAAAAATACAGCATAGTATGCCACACTCTGTGGGTAAACACACAAAACAAATGAAAAAGATAAAAAAAATGTACCAAAATAGAAAACCAATTTTCTTTTTACAGATTTAAGTGATCCTTCTAACCATTAAAATATGATTAGAAATAAGACGGACAGGATGTGTTGCCTTCATCCTTTGGCTCAGATGAAGAATCAAACATCTTCATGACTCTTGGAGGATTTCTTTTTCTGTGAAGAATTACAGAAAAAAATTTCAATTCAAAAAGAGATCTGAATAATTATCCTCTAGCGCTCAAACTGATAACATGTTATTCTGCTTTGCCGAGAGCTGGTGAGGAGTACAGTGCTATGATACCTTTTTGTGGGGGGTGACACTTGAGGGTGTTTGGAGGGTTTGTGTTGCTGCGGCGTCCTCGACAGAAGCTGCAGGTGTTTCTGGGACCTCAGCTGATTTCAACTTGCTTTTCTCTGACAGAATGACAAATGAATAAAGTGAATGGCAATTTACAAAAACAGCAAAATTGTATTTTGTCATGATTAATGTGACTTATCTACTCACTTTTCTTCTTCTCTGTTGGAGGACTTGGTGTCTCAACGTTGGGCGGAAGGAACGGCTCTGCGTCATTTTTCAACGACGAGTCCTTTTTCTTTTTCTTCTTCACTTCGGTAATCGGCTCTGGCTTTTCCTCTCCGTCACTGCTCTCCGATTTCCTTTTTATAGTTGTATCTTCTTCAACTACCTGCTCCGACTTCTCTTCGTCGGGATCAGCTTGGTGCTTTTTTTTCTTTTTCTTTTCTTTAACTACCTGCTCTGAATCTTCTTCATCAGGATTCTCCTTTTTCTTCTTCTTTGCTTTCTTTTCTTTAACTATGTGCTCTGGATTTTCCTCACTATTAGAGATCTCCTTTCTCCTCTTTTTTGCTTGCTTTTCTTCAGCTATCTGCTCTAAATGTTCCCCGTTTTCTTCTACTTTTTGCTCTGATTTCTCCTCACTACCACCTGTCTTTCCTTCAACTATCGGCTCTGTATTTTCTTTTACTTTTTCAGGTACCTGCTCTGAATCGGTTTTCTCCTTTTTCTTCTTCTTGGCTTTCTTTTCTTGCACTAATGGCTCTAAAATTTCCTCATTATTATCATCCCCATGTATGTTCTTCTCTATCATTTCTTCTTCAGTCTTGTTCATTTTGCTATCTCCCTTTGTTCCTTTTGCCTTTTTCTTCTCCTCCGCAGGTTTAACAGCAAACTCTTGCTCTGTGACTTCAGTCCTCTTTTCCTCTTTACTGTCTTTGTGTTTTCCATCTCCACCAGTCTCCTTCTCTTCCACCTCGTCTTCCTTCTTCTTCTTCTTCTTTTTCTTCTTGGGCTCAGACGTTGTCTCATCAGTTTTTTCATCACTGGGAGGCACATCTTTCCCTTTCTCCTTCTTTGGTGAAAGAGTGGACGTCGCTGGTCTGTCCTCTACAGCGTTGATGTTTGGCTCTTGGCTCGGCGGGGCAGAGGACGTCTTTTTCGGCCTGCTTCTCTTGGCTGTACTTTTCTTTGTTGATGTTTCTGTCATGGCTTTCTCCTCCACCTTTTCATTCGTTCCAACCGCCCCGTTATTCTGTTGAACAGGGGGGGTGACGGTTTTTGCGGGAGGCTTGGCCCGGGGTTTCCTCACTCTCTTTTTCACGGGTGGTGGTGCAGACGAGTCCAGTGCATTGATGGTGTCCATCTTGGCTATGTCAGTCTCTGTGGACAGAGTAAACACGGTGAAGACATTGAACAAACATGGCCAGGTGGCACAAATGCATCAATGGCAGCTTCTGTACACAGCTCTGTTTGTATGAAATCACCGTTTCCCATGGTGAGGTTGTTCATGGGAGGTGCTGTCCTGTCTGGTGGATGTCTTTCTCCCTTTAAGTGTTTCCCTGTCTTTTCATCTTCCACCGTGTCCTGCATTTTCCAATCCTCTTAACTTACTCCACCTCTCTACACTTCATTCTGTCTCTTTCCACAGTGAAAACACACATTTTTCCCTCTTACCTGAAGTATCTGACTATCTAAATTGTTTAAACTGTGTCTTTGGAAATATTAGCATCCTCTTTATCCCCTCATCCTTTACATACTTGCACACGAATGATGCCCTCAATGACACACACACACACGCACACGCACACGCACACGCACACGCACACGCACACGCACACACACACACACCTACCTGTCATCTGCAGGACCAGTTTCTTCCATTTATCTAAATCCAGACTGCTGTCAGAGTCTGAATCATCTCCTCCAGCAGCCACAACCTTGTCTTTTGTTTGGGTCTTGGATTTTTTCGCCTTGATGACATTTTCTGCAGATTTACTTTCCCCTTTTTTCCTTTTTGCTGGCACAGACTAAAAGAAAAGAAAAGAAAAGAAAAAAAAGAACAGCCTAATTAGTAAAGTTAAAGAACATGAATCAAATCAGTTCTTAAACCAGTGGCTCAAAATGTTGCATTAAAAAAATGAAACCAAAATAAAAACTCACCTTCTTTTTTGGGGTCTCTGCTTTGTTTGCAGGTTTGTCCTTCCTTTTCTTTGGCGTGGCTGGACATAGAAAGTGTGTAGAATGGGTTAAAAATGTATTCAAGTGCACAACCAGACTATCATTTCTTACTTCTTCTGTGACTGCAGTAAACCTCTGTCAGGGGTACCAACAGGACTGTTACAACAGCTGTTAATGCAGCAGCTGGAGCTTCATGCTCAGAGGTGCTGCTGCCTTTCTTTCTTTGATTCACAGAATCATTTAACGTAACTTAAACTCAACCCCTCAAACTGCAATACAAGTTTGAAGAGCATTGCATAATAAGCAGTATATCTGTTAAAGTTTTTAGATAGAAGGAAAGCAAATCTGACTAGTCAGAGAACTTGTATGGACCCTGGCTCCAGTCCTCTGAACCGACACCCACAACTCCAGTTTCCACAGGATTCAAAACTGAGAAAACAAATTCAAAGAGTCTGAGAGAGTCGGACCCTTTCCATGCTGTGTATTTTCAGTTTAAAGAGTCGGGACCTGCAGCACAACTTCACCTACGAAGGGAAAAAGTCTGAAGAAGTAAAACTCCTGCAACACTTGTAGTCTGCAGGACAACTTTATTGTTTGACCAAAGCGTTTCAGCTTGTGGCCTCCATCAGGATCATCCACCTATAAAGAAAGAGAAAGTCGTACCTTTAGCTGGAGTCCTTCCTTGTTCTTCAAAATTGGAGTGCTTGGCTGAGTTCAGCTTCCCTTTCTTTTTAGAGTCACTGACGGGAATAGAAACAATATTTAGCAGACATATCGTCACTACCAATAAGGTCAAATGAAGATGTCTGATTCCTGCAAAGAATTGAGAAATCATACTCACTTTAACCAGGAACTGTAGATGTCCAATAAAGATGCAGATGTTTTTGTCTCCCCCTGCAGAAAAATAAAATCTCAACATCAAACCATACAATGATAGGCAGTCTATTAGGTATATACTACATTATAATACATAATGCAATCCTGAAGTTGATAGCCTTACAACCACAAGAGCATTTTTAAAAATTGTTTCCACATGACTCATGATTCATAGATTTTTTTTAGAGCAGACATTTCAACTTGTCAGGAAAAGCACATATGAAACTAATCATATTATTGATGCCTCCATTCAAGCAATTATTGTCACGCAATGCAGAGAGTAATAATGATATTACTCTCTTTACACCCAGTTTTACCCAGTTTGGAGAACCACTGCACTAAACTAAATAATAAAGAAAATACAACTAATTTGTGCGGGAAATGTCTTTATTCTTTAATTTTTGGGTTACTGGAAAAAATGTTATAAATAATTCCTGACAACCACTGATATATTTGACTTCAGGACGTCTCTGACTACATACATGCTGTATTCTTACTGTATTAATTTAGATATTTTCCAAAGTAAAAGTCCCTAGAAGTGTATGATTCAACTTTTTCCCATGGTCTAGTGTTAAAAATCGCAATATCGAATCGCAATACTTGTAGAATCGCAAAATACATATTGAATCGGCACCCAAGTATTGTGATGGTATCTAATCTGGAGATACTGTAGGTGTATCGTCCCAGCCCTACTAATTACACTGTAAAAAATAAATACATTTTTGCAATGTTATTCATGACTCATAACGTCTGTATGACGAGAACTGGAGGATAGTTCAACGTTAAAATAGTTTTGTGTACTCAACAGCAGTTGTAGTTTAAAAGTAAAGGCAGTCTCAGCTAATGCTCAGAATAAGAAGGCAGGTTCATGATCAAGGGGATTGTTTCCTGTTTCAAAACCCCAGCAGAAACACAAGCTAACAGCCAGTGTGTGCTTGTGTGCTTGTGTGCGTGTGTGGTATTGACCTGTGGGCTGTGCCTCTGTAGCTCATCTGCAGCTGAGTGGAAACCATGCTCCTTCAGATGGTGGTAGATCAGCTGGGTCAGCTCCTGCTGTGATGCGTTCACTGACATGTTCGACACACGGAGACAAGTATCACGCAACATTAACGACTAACTTATGAGTATTTTCATATTAAAACTGGTCACACACACCTCACACAGTCCCCGCTACACCACCGAAACACGCATGTCAGCACGCTGAACTCCGAACTCAGGATGTGGTTTCGTTTTACCGCTGCAATGCACCATGGGAGATGTAGTTCTTCCGCGAAATAGCCTCTATTCAGCCAAGCTGTCAGCGGTCCATGCAAAATATTTATGTTTCAAATAAAGCCTTCCTCTGCTAATATAAAATATCCCGTTAAGTTATTATGTAGGAAAGTCTTTTCAGGGTCTTTTGCTGTTTCTGGTCTGGGCACGGTCTGCACAGTCTGCTGTTTCACCCATATTTGCTTTTTTAAGCAGAATATCACAGTGGCTTCAGTATTATATTGAGCCATTCACACCAACCGACAAAGACCCCTTTTCTTTCCGTTTCTTTCTCTTCTACCTGCTCATAACTTTACTTTGATTTTGCTCAATTTCAGCTCAGTTGCACATCCTGTCCCAGGAAGGAAACCTGTGAACAGACGAGCCACTCCCTTAAACCAGCCGAGGCCTGTGTGATTTGGATCCATCTAATCTTCTAGGTAATTTTCCCTTGGGGCAATCTGACTTTACTGGTAGTATGTGGGCTTTCTGAAGCAGCTGCCTCAAAGTTGCTTCTTCAGGACAATATATTCAAAATGTCAGAAACATTTAGTCTACTTGTTCTTGAAACTTTAAAAATACACACCATCAAACTGTCTGTAATCAGAATCAGAATCGTTACAGTTGCTCTTGTATAACCATAAGAAATGTAAGGAAATAGACATAAAGGAGTATGTAACATGTAAATTATGGACATAATGCTACAATATAACACAATATATGTAAAGAAGCACTAAAATTAAAAATAAGAAAATGAGAATATAAAACACATGAAATATGTACAAATATTTGCATTAAGACGTGCAACATATAGCATATAACCACAGTGCAAAAAAAGTAAATACAAAATACTTATAAGTAAATACAAAATGCTGAGAAGTGGGATCTATTAAGTGTGTTAAATATAAATGCCAGAATGGTATGAATAAGAAATGAATAAGAATATTTCTTGAATGTATACAGTATAAATGCAGTATTAATAACAGTATTGCCCATTATATTAATGTCCAAAATGACAGCCTGGACAGGTCCACTGGCTCAAAACACTGACACTATTGTCTTAAAATAAACTGCCTCTTTTTGTCCCTTCTGGCTGCCATTTAATTTCAGTTGTTACTCTTGTGGCTCTAGGTTTCTTGACTCAGCTCTCTTCTTAAATCTCTTCATGTTGGAATAACATCCTTCGACCACAGAGCCAGACGATCCACAAGCTATCGAGTCAATTTGACAAATCAGACTAACTGTTCAAAAGCTGCCAGGAGGGTCGATTTCCCGTCGATCAGGTGTATTTGGACGAAAGCATGACTTTTTTTGGGCTGGTTGGTTTGGGAACTAAAGGTGTCTGGGCAGTGGATCTGAGAGAGCTGGTGGTGGTGAGACCTTGGGTCAAACTGGAGGAGAGTATTGGGTAAGCCGAGGGTCAGCAGGAGCAGACGGCTGAAAGAGTCCCATTCACGGAGCAAAACCAGGAAAGGAAAGCAGTGTGTATTCCAAACTCAACGTCAGTGCTCACTGGGTCAGCTTGATTTCACCATCTCCCACAAACCCTCTACCCTCTACCCTAAACACACACACACACACACACACACACACACACACACACACACACACACACACACACACACACACACACACACACACACACACACACACACACACACACACACACACACACACACACACACACACACACCCCAGGTTTGGCAAAACGAGCCGGTTATGAGGCTGACTCAGCTCCCATTCGTGTTGACGGGGACAGACCACCAAGGTTTTATGGAAGAATAACAATTTGTAAAATGGGAAATGTAATATTTCCTCAGCCCACTTTTCCTCTAAATGTCACAATATATTGATATAATAACTGATACGTGTTAAATAGCATTTTAGAGAGAGACAGAGGAGGCCAAATAGCTTTACATCCTTGAGCACAAGAAAAAAAGAAGCAGCGCATTTCCCCCGGCTTTGATGACATGTCGCAGTCAAAATATTTGTACAGGTTACCCTTGTAAATGGCACTCTGTTTCACAGGAAATAAATCTACTTTACATTCCACACGTTTAGCAGCTCATGTCTGCGCTCACTCTGCAGGTAATTACCTACAACTACAACCCGGTGAGATTTGTTATTGCTGGGAATCTTTAATGTGTCACAACCTGCCTTTTTTAACAGCAGCAAAACAGTTTAAAGTAGAACACTTTAAGATGTATTAACATTTAGTTCTAAAAGATTATGACTGATCAGTTCATTAATTAAAAAGCAAGACCCCTTTGTTCACTGAGTCCCTGTCAGATCCATCCAGGTGGCTTTGCTGGAGGGTCGTAATGAGGTGTTGAGTCTGGCCTTCCTGCCCAGGTGCTGCTGCGGATCCACTAGAGCCAAATCAAACACACCTTCAGTCTGGGGCTGAGGCCAGCGCTGGAGCCCTGGACTGCCTCACCCGCGAGGTCCCACCTGGTGCGCCATGATGTGTGGATGCAGAGAGAGAGGAGACGTTAGCTGAATACAACTGAGTGCTATTTACACTGATTAAAACTGATCTTACACTTCATCTTTTTTTCTAACCTACACTTGTTTCTTGCACTGCAGATCTACGGATAGTGGAGGGTGTGGCTGTTGAAGCTCACATGGTAAACCACATCCACCGTTAGAGAGAGTTTTACACCACACCCAAATCTCAGAACGTGAAGAACTGGGATTAGTTGTTACTTCATTGTGCTTTTGTTAGCATATATTTATCTTATCATCTTTACAAAGGCAAAATGAGGAACTGCATATTTGGTCAAAATTGAGTTAAGTCCTGAATCAGACTTTCTGAGATCTGTATGTACTATATAACGTCATATAAATGTATCATATCTGTGAAAACAGCTTTTGAAATTAGCAGTAACTAGAAAACTGAGCAAAAGAAACGAAACCAAACCAAACCAACTGCACACGGACTGTGTAACCTCTGTTCTCACTCCCTGCACTTTGCCACAGAGAAACAGCCAATTTCTGCCAATAGATTCCCCTACACACTGCAGATATGACACCTTCCCCCCCACATTGCTAGAGGATCCAAAAACAGATTGTATCTGCACTCATTCATCTGCATTTTTAGGTATAGGATATGGCAATTATTTTGAGGTAAAATAATCAACCTTAAAGGAGCGGTATGTAACTATTAGGGGGATCTATTGGCAGAAATGGAATATAATATTAATAACTATGTTTCTTTAACTGAAAATAAGAATCATTGTGTTTTCGTCACCTTAGAATGGGCCGTTTATATCTACATAGGGAGTGGATCGTCTTCACAAATTTCTGCAGTAGCATAGAACGTCTTGGGACGGAGTCCTTAACGTTACTCGTGCCTTACACTCTCTCTTGCTTCACCACTCACTTCCCACGTACACACACACTCTAGGCGCTGGCTCTGATCCAATGACCTACGCTACTCTGGGCCATTCGCAGGGTCACCTTAGTTCTCCTAAACGCTTGGCACACGGGAGAGGCTTCAGTTGGTTGCAACCTCAACGCTAGATACCGCCAGATCCTACACACTGCACGACTATTTTGCCCTAAAATTACCCCAGATTTTATGAAAAAAGGATAACAGATGAAAAAGAGATGTTGAGCAAACTCTAGAAACAAAGGCACTTTTGTGCGTTCTAAAGGGGGGGGCGACAAGCTGAATACAGACGTGAAGGTTTTGGCGCACAGGCAGAAAGAAAACCTCCATCCAGTCTTACTCAGATTAGAAAATTGGGCAAAGAGGGGGAGTAATGTGCAGGTTTACTGGCAGGGCTGCGTTGATTAGAAAGAGGGTAGTGTTCATGGTGAAGGGGAGCAGCCGTATTGAGTAACAGCACCTCTTCCTTTAGCCAAAGCCAACATCTGGTGCCGACCAACACAGAGCAACAGCAACAGCAGCAGCAGCAGCAGCAGCAGCAGCAGCAGCAGCAGCAGCAGCAGCAGCAGCAGCAGCAGCACCCCCAGTCTCTGCTTCCCTTTCAACTCATTATTGTATTTCATGGTTCCCCAGAAAAAGGCTGAGAACCTGGTCGGAAAGTGATGTACAAGAGATGTGAATGTGTATATGTCTGTGTGCTTGTTTGAAGATTATGAGTGGATTAAACCAAGTCTTTGGAGCCAAAACACATGCATTTATACTGCTCTTGCTTTTTGTTCATTAAGTTTTCACTTGATCTGACCGTAGGAAAATGTAACCACAGAAACAGAAGAAAAGGTGAAAGGTTTTGAAAAGCTACTAGTGCCTTGTTCTAACTTCAGCTCCTCTAGTTTGAAGTAATGAGCTCCTTCTGAATGAAACCACGCTTTGATTGTGTTTTATATATATCCACTTTCAATTAAGTAGAGAAAAGGAAGCCTTGTTAAATTTACGATGTTCCACGACACTGTTCACATCCTCTGGAAGAAGTTGGATAAATTAGGAGGGTAATGCACAACCAACAAACACACCACAGATGTTCACAGCACCATTTAATCCAACTCGGAGACTTTCTGAAGTAGCCTGATTTGGTTGCTGTCGCATCGTTAAATCTTCATTTAGTAAAGATAGATTTTCCACTCAGAACCTCGCTCTTTTGATATTAGGAAAGCAGGGGAGAGTGATCAAGGAGATGAAGAGATGAAAATAATGAAGTAAGAGTCTGAGAATGGGATCTGTAGACTTAAACTTAAATTTCCACTGAGTCACAAATGGGTCAACAGCAACTCAGCATGACTGGCTCATTAAAGGAGAGTGACCTTCGTCTTCTTCTTCTTCTACCTGACATGACTGCTGCTTACTGTGTCTGAATCATGCTATTACTGGAATTAGACAGCTGCAGTTTACAAGAATGCTCATAAATTAACATTTTTTTTATTTTTTATTCTTAGCTCATTTTGACATTGAGCAGCAGCCCAAGAAAAGTTATGACAAACAAATAACTGAAAATAACCCCCAGAAACCAAATATGGTGTTTGTTCAACGTTTTAGGGTCGATGAAAGCCCGACTCGTGGTGTATTGTTAGGTAACTGTTTCCATAAATACTGTCAGGAAACCATTTTTTGGTTCATGGTTGAGTTCTTTATTTTGGCAATATGACAGTTCAAAAAAGGATTAGCAAATGTGTGATGCAAGGTGTAATATATCTGCGGTATCAACATCTTCTCAGACTTTAGATGTGGGATGTGCTTGTGTTAATATTTGTGTGCGTTTGAGTCGGTGTGGGTCAGTATGTGTGTATCGTTTGTGTAGTGGTGTTGGTTGTGAGTAGAGTTGTTGTTGCCGCAGTCCCACCTCTGACCAATAGAAAACAGATGAGTCACGTCTCATAAGTGTGGCTGCCCAAATACCTGGAGACTCTTACTGACCACGCAAGCACGCACGCACGCACGCACGCACGCACGCACGCACGCACGCAAGCACGCACGCACGCACGCACGCACACACGTATCGGTGAACTTATTATGATCAATAATATCAAATCCCACGGTATGATTGCACATCTCTCAGAGCTGTCCAAGCCGCTCCCTCTAGGAAAACTACATAAATAAACACAAGGGTGTAAAACTTCAGGTGCACCTCAATCATTTTTTCTTCTCTCTATTTCTCGGCTTGACCTGCCTTAAACTCAGAGGCTCTGCTCCAAAGATGCCTTTGCTGCTGCTGCTGGTCAAACATCGCCGGCCGCAGCTTCATGCCTTTTACGGGAGGCGCATACTTCCTTTGGCTGCTCCGCGACCTCCATGCCCACGAGTCTCTCCGTAACCAATATCAACATTTGCAAGGTGTGATGTTTTACCTTCCAGTGTGTTGACCAGCTCCTGACTTCGACAGGTCTCATTTTTATGTGCAGGCCACGTTTCACCTCAACGACCTTGAGTTACTCAACAGATTGAAGAGAAAATGATATTCTGACATAAACCTCAGTGAATGTAAAGAAGATGAAAATATTTGGGCCTCTTATACAATGAATACAGTGTCTTCTTCATTTAGACAATACTATTTCATTTACCATGTGTGTCATGGTGTAAAACAACTGATTGTGCTTGTAGCACATCTGTTTTGAAGCCTCGAGTTCGGCATTTTGGCCGACGACATCTTGGTTTTTTGCAACCAGAAGTGACACGAGAGGGTGGAGCTACGTACAACTGAACACTGAATAAGACATTTTTTGGCGACCAAAAAGGTTATAATAACTTGTCATGAACTGAAAACACACTTTGAAAGGGTTAAAGTTTTAAGACCAAAACACCAGACACAGTCAACTCCCAGACCGGACAACGCCGTGGTAGCGACCTGTCAATCACAAGGTAGCCCCGCCCTAAAGCATACCCTGCTTTATGGTCTATTTGACTCTAAATTGGACCATAATTTACTAAATGAACATCATGCTGCATTGAAGAAGACTTGAAAGTAACGATTGAGATCATAAACTCATGTTTACAATGTTATTAAATCAAGTGAGAAGTAGGGTCTCTTTCTCATAGACTTCTATTCAATCTGACTTCTTCTTGCAACCAGACGAGTCGCCCCCTGCTGGCGATTAGAAAGAATGCAAGTTTAAGGCACTTCATTATTGGCTTCACTTTTCAGACGCTGGAGTTACCCACTTTTCATGGGGCCATGACAGGACACCAGAACTTTTTTTCACATAGTTTGACAGCATGTACAACGTGCTCCATGTCGCCTTCTCACATAAAGCAGATTGTGAAATTTGGCAAAATGTCTATGTTTACAATTTATCATGTAAAGATGTAAAGTTTTTTCATAATGACACACATGAGAAATTAGATGTTTTTGACCAAGTGGCTTGCCATATAAAAGACTGCAAGATTGTTCCAGGTTCACTGTGTAGGCTGACGCGTCTCTCGGCCAGGTCACGGTAGGATTTTAGGACATCACCTAATCTGACTTTGTGACCATCTTGATCTACATATCCTCCTTTACAATGGCATTACGTGTCTTTTGTGCATTGATTGTTCTATGTTGCCAACTCTCCACAGAACTTCATTGATTCCCAGTCAAAGTCAATCTGCAGCATGTTAGTGCATGTGGCTGAGGCTGTTGCTGTTGACCCGTGGTTCTTTGAGGCCTGAGATGTTATCAGAGTCTGGGACGCCTGCTCTGTCTCTTTCCTCAGGTCTGCAGCACTCATAAAACAGCAGGAATAATAAGAGTGCTTGTTAGTGCAGTGGAGTGTGGAACAGTGTCTGTGACTGTGTCTGCAGGGCCTCGTAGCTGCTCCCCCACACACCGTGTTTTCCCGAGTGAGGGTCTTTCTGTGGAGTCTCTGTCATCCCCTGCTGAACCAGGTCACATGGGAATGATTTTTTTTCTTGCTTTCTAGTAATTTGTGAAGTTGGCAGTGTGGCTCGTTGAAATCAAAATACCATGAAATGGCATGAATGAAGAGGAGGGTGCATGAGGTGAGGCTTTTTTTTTTGCTTTTATGTTTGAAGCTGCTTTTACACTGAACTATAGTCATCAAATTCATCAAAGATTTTTTTCAGAAGAATATCCAAAATATCAGTGCCTAGCTATTGCCTAGATATATTAAAATGATATCACAAGATATCTCTGATGAGATGTAAACTCAGTGTTACCACCTGGACTTAGCAGAAACATGTGTGTGTGTGTGTGTGTGTGTGTGTGTGTGTGTGTGTGTTTTTGGGTGGTATAGAGGGGGCTGATGTTATTTCAGTGAGGCAGCAAGGCAAAGGGGCGGGGTTAAAGGGACCTCTAGGGAAAGTGAAAAGTTTTCAAAGGAGGCTGAAACAGTTTGGAGAGCAGTGAGGATGAGGATTTTCTTTGAGTGGCAACGCACCTTTCGGATTGCTGGACTGCATTTAAGGGCACATATAGGATTCAATTTGTTCACTCTCAGCCTCACTGCACAATGATTTGCTGACAATATACTGAATACTTACTTTGACTGACACAAAGTGTCACAGGTACCATGGCAACGACAGCTCTGACCGGGTTCTCCATGATGAGCCTGCTCAGCCTCGGATACCTGACCTGGGACATGATGAGTCCTAACCAGGTGGAAAACGAGCCCGAACAAACATTTGTTGACACGTCTCCGGTCCCGCAGCCTCCTCACATCATCTTCATCATGACGGACGATCAGGGGTTCAACGACATCGGCTACCACAACTCTGACATCAGGACCCCAGCGCTGGATAAACTGGCTGCGGACGGAGTGAAGCTGGAGAATTACTACATCCAGCCCATCTGCACCCCGTCCCGCAGTCAGCTCATCACCGGCAGGTAAAGAGATGGTCTGTTTGGACCAGGTTTCTTTAAACAAGTTTTTGCGCAATTGGCATGTTTTTTTAATTGTTTTTGAGAAAAATAAACTGCAGTGGAAATGCCTAATATTTCAATATGTTATTATTATTATTATTATTATTATCTTATTATTATTAATACTACTACTACTACTACTACTACTACTACTACTACTAATAATAATAATATTGAGATGAAATTGTATCAATTAATTTAATTTAAATAACAATAATAATAATTACATTTTGTTGTCTGAAAAAGCAGAATTATTCCAATTTTAATTTTGAATAATCTTTAGCATCAACCTGAATATGAGATCTTTGAACAATATTTTTTAAGATTATTTTTGGGGCTTTTTTTATGCCTTTAATGATAGGGACAGTGATAGCTGTGAAAGGGGGAGAGAGAGAGGGGATGAAATGTGGCAAAGGGCCAGAGATCAGATTCGAGCCCCAGGTCACTGCGGTATAAGGACTCTTACCCACTCTACCAGGTAGGCTACCACAGCACCCCAGATCTGAGATTAATCTTGATTAAATATTTCTTACTGCCACATTTAGGCCCTGACAATACAAGTACTGTAAACGCTGTGGGGTATTTTCTTTGTTTATTTGAATTGTATATCTACCTGAGATAAGTAAAACAAGCTCCGATCAAGTGTCAGACAAAAAACAAAACAAAATATGTTGCTGACAGACTTTTTCACAGCTCTATATGTGGCCTGTCTGTCTTCACCTCTTCAACATTTGTTAACCACACATGAAGTTGAGGGAGGAAATGAGAACAACTCTCCTCTCTTCTTTTACTTCCATCCTTCTGTATGTTAACCATCTGTTGGATCTGATTATTGATAACACATTCTGACAGTTTACTTCATCGTTAACCCTACAGGTACCAAATTCACACTGGCCTGCAGCACTCCATCATCCGGCCCCGCCAGCCAAGCTGCCTGCCCTTTGACCAGGTCACCCTCCCCCAGAGGCTGCAGGAGCTCGGCTACTCCACCCACATGGTCGGCAAGTGGCACCTGGGCTTCTACAAGAAGGAGTGCCTGCCCACTCGCCGAGGCTTCGACACGTACTTTGGCTCCTTAACGGGCAGCGTTAACTACTACACCTACGACTCCTGTGACGGCCCCGGGCGGTGTGGCTTCGACCTCCACGAGGGGGAGTCGGTCGCCTGGGGTCAGAGGGGCAAATACTCCACGCATCTCTACACACAGAGGGTCCGCAAGATCCTGGCAACCCACGATCCTCAGTCCCAGCCGCTGTTCATCTTCCTCTCCTTCCAAGCTGTTCATACACCCCTGCAGTCCCCACGCGAGTACATCTACCCGTACCGCGGGCTGGAAAACGTGGCGCGTAGGAAATACGCTGCTATGGTCTCAGCTGTAGACGAGGCAGTACGTAATATAACGTACGCTCTCCGCAAGTATGATTACTACCAGAACAGTGTCATCGTCTTCTCTACTGACAACGGTGGGCAGCCTTTGTCTGGCGGCAGTAATTGGCCGCTCAGAGGACGCAAAGGCACCTACTGGGAAGGCGGCGTCCGGGGTCTGGGGTTCGTCCACAGCCCCCTGTTGAGGAAGAAGAGGAGGGTGAGTAAAGCCCTGGTGCACATCACTGACTGGTACCCCACACTCGTGGGATTAGCAGGTGGAAATGAGTCCCTGACGGAGGGGGTGGATGGGTATGATGTTTGGGAAGCCATCAGTGAGGGGAAGGAGTCACCCAGGTTGGAGATCCTCCATAATATTGACCCTCTGTATAACCATGCACGCAGTGGCTCCCTGCAGAATGGATATGGGATTTGGAATACAGCTGTTCAGGCCTCAATACGAGCTGGAGACTGGAAACTCTTAACAGGAGACCCCGGCTACGGAGACTGGACACCGCCACAGATGCTTCCAGGATTCCCCGGCAGCTGGTGGAACCTGGAGCGCCACACTGAACCCCGGAGATCGGTGTGGCTTTTCAACATCTCTGGAGACCCTTACGAACGTTTTGACCTTTCTGAGCAGAGACCAGATGTTGTCAAAGAGCTGCTGGCTAGATTGGTGTATTACAATCGCACTGCGGTGCCAGTAAGGTACCCATCAGAGGACTTGCGGGCTGACCCCCACCTCAATGGAGGTGCCTGGGTGCCCTGGGTAGGAGATGAGGAGGAGGACAGCTGGGACACCGTCTACCAGAAGAAGAACAAGGATCGGAAGAAGAAGCTTAAACTGTCCAAAAGCAAGTCGTTTTTCAGGAGACTCAACACTAGAATCATGTCCAACAGGATATAGAAAGGATATTCGGAGGCAGCACTCCTGAAGGAAAAGGTTATATGAAGGACAGTTCTGTTTGTTGATGAAACTTTTCGAATTTGTGCTTTTGTTGAACAATATTCTGCAAAATCCAGCTGCAGTTACCGAGTTGTAGCTGCAGGAGTATGTTTAGTCTCTCTTGAAGCACAGTGTGATGAAAAAAATCCAATGAAAGTATTAACTGGTTTATATCCATTTTGAATAAAAATGTGTGTGCCCCTAAATTGAATATTCTGTAATGAAAATGAGAGTTGATTTCATCCTATAGTATGTAAGTAAATGTGTGTGAGAGGGAGACATACAAGATATATGGATATTTTTTATAATGTCATGATATTTGACATGGATGACAAGGTGACAAGGAGAAATCATCTGCAATCATCTGTAATAGAAATAATAACTACTTCTTGTGAAATTAGTTGCAAGCTTCATGTCTTTCATTCAAACTCCAGTTCTCAACGTCTCCCTCTAATATTAGAAGAGGGTTTTCTTCCATTACTTGTGTCAGTAAAAGACCTTTTGAATTAAAATGAGCTAAATGAATGTTAATGTTGCTCCGTATCTGTTGGATGTGCAGTAGCTCACAACAGCAATATGATCAAGAATCAAGTCATTATTCTTGTGGACTGTCTGTTTTGGATCATGCACTCTTCAAGCAGAAAAAAATGCATCAAACAGGTCAAAACAAAGAAGAATGTGTGTTCGTGTGTCGGCTCTTCAAGTGATATTAGCAAATCAGTGAATATTTCATCATATAGAAAGTCGTGGACAGAAATGTTTGCTGATGGGAAACATATAAAGTTGCCCCTCTGCATGACGGGGTTAGGGTTAAGGTTACCCTGACCTACAGGTAGATCTGTATGAAAGATGTGTGACCATAATGAACCTTTGATTAAGGGCACTGAAAGATCTCTGGCAAGTAAACTACAAGCCTTATTAAGTTTAAACAGTTTACTTTTGTCTCTTACAGTCACCCACATGTGCGTGCAGTTATAATTCTCACTTCTGTTTTTCCCAGCAGATCAAGAAGTACTTTTAAAAACTAAACAAAAATCAAAGTTGCCTTAATTGGCAAATGTACTCTGGTTGAAACATGTTGAAACATGTTGAAACATATTGAAACCTGAGGCTCAGTTTCATATGTGATTTCAACAGAGAGGGACAAAATAATATTTCTTCACATGCTGCAAGTATTTCCTAACAATACACTACACTGCCCTAAGAAGGCAAAACTCAGTAATTAGGCTACACATTTGGTCGAAATTGAGTTATAACCTCTATCTCACTTTCTGACATCTGTTTATATATAGATATATAGAAAAAATATATTCTGGAATTTCCATGGAAACGCAATATGGCTATATTCAATAACTTCAGTATTATGCAGTGTAGTATCAACAAAATCACTTCACACATCAATGGCCTCTTCCTGATTATACTTATTAAACTAATTAAGACGTTTTGATGGCACTACGCTTTATAAAATTTACAGATTCACCAAAATTATGCAAAAGCATATTTTTCCAAACTAAGTGTTGTAGTACAACTGTGAGGAGATTATTGATGTGTGAAGTAATTTTGGTCCACTGTATAATACTGAATAATACTGAAGTTATTGAATATTTTTCTCTTTTAGGCGTTGCACTTTGTAGACGGTCCCTGACAACTCGTCTCACAGCCACATAGAGACCAATGTAACGTGTCCAGCTCGGAGGACTAAAGGCTCGTTTTGATTAAAATGAGGTTGTAGCTAGCTCGTTGTCTGCCTTACTACGGTTAGAAAGAGCCGTCGTTTGCGTTTTAACAACGTTTCGGTTATGAGTTATTGATCCAGGAAGTTTGAATCTGTCAATATCTTGCCAACTTTACTGAAGTACATCATCTATGAGGGCTCCGTACATCAGCAATGCGTGGACTGTCAGGAATGATTGGAGAAGTGCTCTATTAAGTAAGTAAGGGAACGAGTTACTAACTCGAGGGAACAAGTTACTAACTTGAGGGCACGACTTAATAAAAAAATTCTCCTAGGGGTCTAGGGGGCTCCGTACTACGGCAATGATTTTTTTTGGGGTAAAATAATTAGCCTAAAAAGACATAAAATGAAAGCATTTCAACCTTTTTTACAGTTTGCCGTCAAGCCTGAAAACTTAAGGCTCTTTCTTTTTTTCTAAACTTCACCGCCTCTGTAGTCATTACAGTATGCTGCCAAAGACTTGTGTTTGCAAGGAGAAGTGAAACATGTTGACCCCATTTCCTGCCTTACGACCAATATCAAACCGCCACCCATGTACTGTTTCCTGTCAGTATCTGTGACAACCTGAGGTTCATCACCATTGTTTAGCTTAAACAGTGATTAGATCATCATTTCTCTGCACTTCAGTAATCTTTTTGTTAGTATGGAGCCAGTTCTTATTCTTCTTGTGATGTCAGCTGGAGTATCGCATGGTAAAATCCTTATTATTATTAAAGAAACATTTTAATAATGTGTAAAAAGCTGAATTGTTTAAGCTGCTTTATTTTGAATATGCCTTTTTTCTAGCTTTCCTTCCAGTTGCTGAGACTAAATGTAATGCCAAGCAGAACACATCTGTCTGCTCTGTTACTCTCGGAGGATCTGTGTCCATTCAACTGATGACCAATGCCAGCGGCCACCAGCTGCTGTGTAAGAAACAGCTTCCCACTGGATCCATGAGTGTGTTCTCTCTGAAGAGAGAAAAGGTGAAGATATACGAGCCTTTCAGAAACAGGACAGAGTTTTTCATCAACAACGGGACACTCAAGATCACAAACGTGGAGAGGGATGATTCAGGTCTCTACACCGTAGAGGTCTTTGATCCAAATGGGGTCTTCCTGAGAAACATTAATGTTAAACTGGACGTTCAAGGCAAGTGTTTAAAGATTACCCTCATCTTCCAGCTTATTTGCACTTTAATATTTCTACGTAATATTATAAAGTTAATCAAAAATGTAATCATCATTGGGGAGTGAAAATACAAAACACAATACACCCATTTGTGCGATGTCAGATAAAAGATTAAAAGGATAAGGTACAAGAGCTGTATTAACTGTAATCCAAATACCCGCCGATATAAAGCCTGTGTAGTGTTTCTTCCAGACACTACTACTTCCAAGAACTTCTGCACTTCCTCAATCTGGTGCCTTTTTCAAAATCTACTTTAGAATGATAAAGATATAACTGAGTCCTGCATTGCACAGTAGCAAATTATTTCTGAGAATATTAAAAATAAATTTGTATTTAGGCGCTGATTATTTATACATTTACGACTAAATATAGGCTACTCTGTGGGTGACACCAATGAAAGGTGCTGTGAAAAAGAGGTGCTAGGTGCATTAGACCACATTCACAGGAACTGGCCGGTTCAAAGGGAACTTTCAGTATTTGTCAGCTTGGGTCTTATTCTCATTTTTTTGTCCAATCAATCAGGGAAATAGATGTGAAACTGCTGTAGTGTTCATATATACACGTTTTTTTTTTTTTTGTCTGGCTAAATGTTGAGTTTTGTCACGTTTGTGAAGCAGTGATGCAAAACAAAAGTAGCTCAACAGTCACCTCAAACACTTGTTTTTTAAATGTGTAAACCAAAAGTAAGTACAGAAGGTATTACTCTGGATATCCCTCTGCTGCAATAGGTATACAGGGATTTCAAAGAGGACTTTCTCTCTGATCAAAGTCCTCCTTGTCATACTCAGCAGATATATCTATAGTTGAGGCTGTAAACAAAATGACATGTATGAATAACACCCAGGTTAACAAATGCAAAATGTACACTTAAATGCTGTGCAGGTTGTAAGTACGTATAATTACCATTGTGGTCTCTTCTCCACAGAAAACATTTTGCACATCCTGATCCCAGTCTGTTGTGCAGTGGGTGCTCTACTGATAGTGGTGGTGTGTTGCTGTGCCTGCTGGAAACTGAGGCGTCATAAATCACAAGTCAGGTAAGACTTTACACACCTGTTTGTGATCAAGAAAAGTTCAATAAGATAATGGCAGCGTTTCAGTTAATACCATAGTATGTTGGTGGAAACGTCAAAGCCTTTTGTTCTGCCTTAACTGCAAAAATAATGTTGCTTTATTCTGTCTTTTATCCATCCTCAGGTAAATTACTGAGAACAAACACCTCGACTTTAGTGAACTCAACTGAGGACCAGGATCACCACCACTGAGCTGAGGTCTCCAAGAAAGATCAGGACTTTAACAGGACCTGGGAGCTATAACATCTGTACCTAGTGTTGAAAAATATTTCTTAATAGGAAACACTGACTTGTGGTATCAGTGAAATGTTATGTTAATCTCAGCAGCAGCATCAACAGCAGCTTTGTGAGGTCACTGTTCAGAATTAACAATGTAAATAATTTTAGTTTTGATCTGCTCTTTGTTAAACAATAAAAAAATATTGCTGGTCATAATTGACACCCTAAAAGGCCATTTATTTTTAAATGTATCAGCAAAATCTGACTTAATTATATACTTAATTTATGTCAAATAGAGGGTTATTTTTCATCTATTTCATTTTATTTAATATCAGTGGTCTGTTTACATTGTTGTCTTCACCCATATTAAACCTTGGTACATAATATGGAAGTTGAATGTGTGCGCCGTAGCCATAAATATTTGATGGACAATTAGGCATAATATTAATTAATAGATTTTTGAATATGGTATTGTGACGGGACTTTTTACATTATGGGATGATGCGGCTGTAAATGATATGCTGCATTAAATGCTGGATCTTTGGAAATAACTTTATTATTAAAGGTACTATATGTCACAATGTTTGTGTTTTAATCACTTTAAATTGCCAATGTGTGAACGGATTGTAACGTATCTTAAGAACTGGGACCTTCCCCGACTTTCTCGGTTGCCTATAACAGCCTGTGGACTGATTTCTATGTAAAGGACTCGGGACTGTTTTGCCGAGAAAATCCAGAGAATATGACGTTTATGCACGCTCCCTAGTGCCTTGCCTCTCTTCAGCTCCACTAAAGCGCCAACAGTGTGCAGCTAATGTAGCAAAACACTATCTTGAGTGCTTAAGCTGTGGTTGGCCAGCTTGCTGCAATTTACAGTAGCTATGCAGCATGGATCTGCTTGGTTGCTTCATAACGTTAGCTGATAAAGTAATTTGCTAGCTGCAAGCTAGTTAGTATCATGGAGCCAATGGTCCAAATAAAATATAGGAACATTACAGATTATCAGGAATTAAGGGACTACGTCGAGAGATGTCAGGATGCTGACTGCAGTTCACTTAATGGCCACAGGTGTCATTAATAACAAGGATCTTCTGAAAGTTACATATACAGTACCTTTAACAGTAACAATAATGTAATTGGTATAAACAAACCAGAAAACATCACTATGATTGATTTAGCGGTTAGTGCATTTACTGAAAATCATCTCAATGAAAGACTTTAAAGACTAGCAGGAAGTAGATGGTTAAAGTAGTTTATTTCTAAAGGTTGTGTGTCTAGTATCAGTTGATGCTGCAGCTTATTAATCACGTTGTGTTATGACGACATCTGCAGGCTGTGTTTGGTTTCACTCACATCATGTTCTGGTTAAGTAACAGTTGTTTATATTCACCTTGAAATGTAACTTTCTGTTTAGTTTTCAGCCTGGATATAAGAGACATTTGTGTTTCATGTTAGTTAAAGAGACTTCATGGTTGATTTTAGAACCTAAAGTATATATAAATATATATTTTTTGTATATAGAAATAATGTAGCAGAGTTGAACGAGCAGAACATAACAGACAGGAATAATAGGAATAAAAGTGAAGATTTTGTGGGAGAAGCTGTGATTATGGTCTAAATTGTATGATGACACTTTGCTTCAATTCCTTCATAGCTGAGAGCAATGACAGTCTTTCTTGGTATAGTAGTATGGTTAAACTTAACATGCATTCTAATACACGGAACTTCAGAAACCATTTCCACTTCTGTTTTGTCTTCAGCATCCTTTTAAGGCTTTTATTATATCTAGTCATACTGTTCTGAACATAAATGAGGAACTGAGATGACCACTATAGTCTACAATATTCAGCTTCCTTTCTTATCTGAAGCTGATCACTAAGAGAAGACGTGCCAAGCTTCGTGTAGTGTGGACAAGTTCACTATTGAATAAAGTAGAGAGGTTTGTCTGAACGCTGCTGGGTCAACAGAGGCTGAACACTGAGGAGACATGGAAGCTGTGATCGGACTGTTGCTGATGATACTCGGAGTCTCTCACGGTGAGCTATTTAACTTCTTTAATTAAAGCTATGGGATCAAATAGAATCAAAAAGTATCATTAATGTGTTTTGCTGCTCAATCACTGACCCACGCTGCGACCAAATTCATACAAGAATCATGACACATAAATGAATTAAATATAATTAAATATGTTTTTCACCTCTGATCTTCAATTGACAATTTCATACGAAAATAAATTCAAGCCTCAAGATGCTATTTTATTCTCAGTCAATTACTGTACGTAAAAAAGGAGGATTGTAAATTCAGTTATAAAGCAAATGCTGAATCATAATCTCAGTCATAATTACAACATGCTGTTACACCAGAAATACAATGTATTTAATAAGTTAAGGTACCATTAAGTTGAGGGATGTTTGTGCACGACATGTTAGTGAAAAGTTTTGCGGTCACATATTTGATCATGGCTCTATCGCACAAGAACATTTTCCCGTCTGCATAAAGGGAAGCATTCAGTTACAGTTACAGCACCCATACAATTTTTCAGTTTTTAAAAAAAAATAAAAGAATAAAATCATTATATTTATATTTTTCCATCTTGTTTTTCAAAAATCTTATTTAATAAAACTTATTAACTAATTAAACCTAATGTAAAATGTTCACTTGTGTTCTTTATAAAGGCAGCAAACCCTCATTTTCACATAAAATGTTCCTGAAAGTTGCTTTAAATTTAGACAAAATGTTTAACTTTTTACTTCCAGGTGTGGAGGTCTACTGTGATGGCAGACAGGATGGAGCTCAGTGTTATGGAGCTTTGGGAGGAACTGTGGCCGTCCGGCTGATGGACAGCGCCTCAGAAATATATAGATACCAATGGTCAAAAAAAAACACAGTAATACTTGATGGGAGAAAGAATCTAATTTTGTCTAATCTGATAGACAACAGATTCTTCTTTACTCCCAGTAATGGAACATTTAGGATCAATAAACTGAGCAGGACTGATGGAGGTGAATATGAACTTCGAACCTTTGATTATGTTGGACAGGAATCAAAGCTTCTGACTCTACAGTTGACCATTCAAGGTAAATAACTCATTTTTTAACTACTGGGGAATTTAGTAATATTGATAGACGTCATATTCTATTGCTAAACTATCTCATATTCTACATATATCTGTATGGCCTGTTCTGTAGTAGAAACTGTACAGAATGATTCTGTTAATATGAAAAGTCACCTGAGTGTGTTTCCTTCAGCTCGTGTGTCCTCTGTCCTGCTGGTCCCCGAGTGTCTGTCCCAGGGAGAGATGAAGGTGTCCTGCTCCTCTGAGGGAGGGGACAGTCCTCAGTACAGCTGGACTCTGGATGGACACACACTGACGGACGCTGAGCTCCTCTCTAGAAATACTGAGACTAACAGCATCACTCTGAAACAACACGTCTCAGGACAACTGGTCTGCTCAGTCAGGAATAACGTCAGCAGTGTCTCAGCAGAAGAGAAGATATCTCCCTGTGGTGAGTGAGAACATGAGTAGACAACAGTCTGATTATTGTGATGATTAACTGTACATCAGCCATTAATCTGTGTCTTTCCAACAGGCTACATATACATCAACTGCACCTCAGTCAATGGGACGCACATATCACAGTGGGTGTTTGCAGCCGATAATACTCTGTGTATTGAGCCAGCAACAACTCCTGCTCCTACCACGATTACAGAAATCCCCTCTGCTGGTAAGGAGACTGGAATCACAGTGTCAATTGGCCCCTACACTAATATCACATCCTCCAATCAAAGTGTGACTTCCCTCCCCAGAGATGACCCATGGTACATTAGTAAGTGAAAACTAACTCTCCTACAACACAGCCCTAAGTTCACATGTGATTTTTGTGTCTCTTTATCTGACCAGATCACTCCCTGCTCATATGTGGAGTGCGAGCAGCTGTGGTGACTCTTGTATTAATTGGGATCGCGGTTTATTTTGCTTGGAAGAAGAAGAAAGACAAGATGGCCGTCCGTCGCCAGATGGAACAAGAGAACTCTGTTGTGATGGTTGAAATGAGAAGTGGTGCACGTTAACTTTGTGAAACCAACAACTTAGGCTCTCTGACACTCGGTCACTTCAGTTGTTGATTGGTCAAAGAGGGATCCTTTGCAGAAAATTTATTCAAGTGGAAAGACAGTCTTGTTGTGAAATGTTCAGTGCACCAGTGATAAAACATTCAGGGGACCACAGCTCGACAGTGATAGTGTGAATAAATTATATATAATTATATTGTCATATTAGCAGTGCAACTCTTTTTGATGCCTCTTGGAAATTATTGTTCTGTAGATTTCTACATCGTCACTCTGGTGAAAACAATGTATCTCCAAATGTGGTGATTTGAATTTTCCAGATATATTGAAGGATTAAGTGTTTCTTTATGGGTCGAGAACATTCTCCTACTTCTTCATGTGAGTCAGATATTTAAAACACACTTTTAAATGAGAAATGCATTGTCACAAACCTGGAAAGTTGATGTTTTGGAGATAATTTTTTTAATTATTTTATAGGTACTTGACTTCGTAGCTTTGCATATTTTAAAAATGGTGATTTTGCCTTCAAAGCATGTTTTTAACATTGTGTATTTAAGCCCAAACTGTAATTATACACCATATAAATTAAGGGCATATTCACACGTATAACACACGTGTGTTTGGTTTCACTCACATCATGTTCTGGTTAAGCAACAGTTTTTTTAAATTCACCTTTTATATGTAACTTTCTGTTTAGTTTTCAGACTGGATATAGGAGACATTTGTGTTTTATGTTAGTTAAAGAGACTTCACAGTTTTTTTTAGAACCTTAAGTATATATAAATATATATTTTTTGTATATAGAAATAATGTAGCAGAGTTGAAAGTTGTAGTCACAGTAAAAATTCACTGAAATATCCACTTATCTTGTGTCTAATGTAATGTTGGGACATTTCCCACACTTTATTGAAAACAGAAAGATGTCACAATGTGCACATGTTGTGCAAATATTATAATCACAACATCTGTATGTTCATGTTTTTTTTTTTGTTTTTTTTACTGTGTTGTATCTTGCTTTTTGTTTTTACTGATGCTTCTTGTTTCTGCACTATCCCCCTTGCTGCTGAACATTGCAAATTTACCTACTGTGGGCCTAATAAAGGGATATCTTATCTTATCTAACTCACATGTGGATGATGATTGAACGAGCAGAACATAACAGACAGGAATAATAGGAATAAAAGAGAAGATCTTTGTGGGAGAAGCTGTGTTTAAACTGTATGATGACACTTTGCTTCACTTCCTTCATAGCTGAGAGCAATGACAGTCTTTCTTGGTATAGTAGTATGGTTAAACTTAACATGTAATCTTAATCCACGTAACTTCAGAAACCACTCCTACTTCTGTTTTGTCTTCAGCATCCTGTTAAGGCTTTTATTATATCATACTTTTCTGAACATAAATGAGGAACTGAGATGACCACTATAGTCAACAATATTCAGCTTCCTTTCTTATCCGAAGCTGATCACTAAGAGAAGACGTGCCAGGCTGCTCAGTGTAGTGTGTGCAAGTTCACTATTGAATAAAGTAGTGAGGTTTGTCTGAACGCTGCTGGGTCAACAGAGGCTGAACACTGAGGAGACATGGAAGCTGTGATCGGACTGTTGCTGATGATACTCGGAGTCTCTCAAGGTGAGCTGTTTAACTTTTTTAATTAAAGCTATGGGATCAATTAGAATCAAAAAGTATCATCAATGTGTTTTGCAGCTCAATCACTGACCCACGCTGCGACCAAATTCATTCAAGAATCATGACACATAAATGAATGAAATATAATTAAATATGTTTTTCACCTTTGATCTTCAATTGACAATTTCATACGACAAATAAATTCATGCCTCAAGATGCTATTTTATTCTCAGTCAATTACTGTACTTAAAAAAGGAGGATTGCAAATTCAGTTATAAAGCAAATACTGAATCATAATCTCAGTCATAATTACAACATGCTGTTACACCAGAAATACAATGTATTCAATAACTAAAGGTACCATTAAGTGGAGGGATGTTTGTTCATGAGTTGTTGGTGAAATGTTTTGTGATCACATATTTGTTCATGGCTCTATTGCACAACAACATTTTCCTGCCTGCATTAAGGGAAGCATTCAGTTACAGTTACAGCACCCATACAATTTTCGTTTTTTAAAAATTAACAATTAAATCATTATATAAATATTTTTCTATCTTGTTTTTCAAACATCTTATTTAATTAAACTTATTAACTAATTAAATCTAATGTAAAACTTTCACTTGTGTTCTTTATAAAGCCAGCAAACCCTCATTTTCACATAAAATGTTTCTGAAAGTTGCATTAAATTTAGCCAAAATGTTTAACTTTTTACTTCCAGGTGTGGAGACCTACTGTGATGGCAGACAGGATGGAGCTCAGTGTTATGGAGCTTTTGGAGGAACTGTGGCCCTCCAGCTGATGGACAACGCCTCAGAAATACGATACCTATGGTCAAGGGAAACAAAAACAATACTTAATGGGAGAAAGAATCTCATTGTGTCTAATCTGATAGACAACAGATCCTTCTTTACTCCCAGTAATGGAACATTTACGATCAATAAGCTGAGGAGGACTGATGGAGGTGAATATGAGCTTCAAGCCTTTGATTCAAGGACACGGAGATCAGAGCGGCGGACTCTACAGTTGACCATTCAAGGTAAATAACTCATTTTTTAACTACAGGTGAATTTAGTAATATTGATAGACATCGTATTCTATTGCTAAACTATCTCATATTCTACATACTGTATATCTGTATCTATGTCTGGCCTTGTCCGCAGTAGAAACTGTACAGAATGATTCTGTTAATATGAAAAGTCACCTGAGTGTGTTTCCTTCAGTTCGTGTGTCCTCTGTCCTGCTGGTCACTGAGTGTCTGTCCCAGGGAGAGATGAAGGTGTCCTGCTCCTCTGAGGGAGGAGACGGTCCTCAGTACAGCTGGACTCTGGATGGACACACACTGACGGACGCTGAGCTCCTCTCTGGGAATACTGAGACTAACAGCATCACTCTGAAACAACACGTCTCAGGACAACTGGTCTGCTCAGTCAGGAATAACGTCAGCAGGATGTCAGTAGAAGAGAAGATATCTACCTGTGGTGAGTGAGGACATGAGTAGACAAGTCTGATTATTGTGATGATTAACTGTACATCAGCCATTAATCTGTGTCTTTCCAACAGGCTACATATACATCAACTGCACCTCAGTCAATGGGACGCACATATCCCAGTGGGTGTTTGCAGCCAATAATACTCTGTGTATTGAGCCAGCAACAACTCCTGCTCCTACCACGATTACAGAACCCACCTCTGCTGGTAAGGAGACTGGAATCACAGTGTCAATTAGCCCCTGCACTAACATCACATCCTCCAATCAAAGTGTGACTTCCCTCCCCAGAGATGACCCATGGTACATTAGTAAGTGAAATCTAACTCTCCTACAACACAGCCCTAAGTTGACATGTGATTTTTGTGTCTCTTTATCTGAGCATATCACTCCATGCTCATATATGAAGTGCTAGCAGCTGTGGTAACTCTTGCATTAATTGGGATCGCGGTTTATTTTGCTTGGAAGAAGAAGAAAGACAAGATGGCCGTCCGTCAACAGATAGAACAAGAGAACTCTGTTGTGATGGTTGAAATGAGAAGTGGTGCATGTTAACTTTGTGAAACCAACAACTTAGGCTCTCTGACACTCGGTCACTTCAGTTGTTGATTGGTCAAAGAGGGATCCTTTGCAGAAAATTTATTCAAGTGGAAAGACAGTCTTTTTGTGAAATGTTCAGTGCACCAGTGATAAAACATTCAGGGGACCACAGCTCCACAGTGATAGTGTGAATAAATTATATAATTATATTGTCATATTAGCAGTGCAACTCTTTTTGATGCCTTTTGGAAATTATTGTTCTGTAGATTTCTACATCGTCACTCTGGTGAAAACAATGTATCTCCAAATATGGGGATTTTAATTTCTTTAAGGTATATTGAAGGATTAAGTGTTTCTTTATGGGTCGAGAACATTCTCCTACATTCTCCTACGTTTTTCACCTTTGATCTTCAATTGACAATTTCATACGAAAATAAATTCAAGCCTCAAGATGCTATTTCATTCTCAGTCAATTACTGTACTTAAAAAAAGGAGGATTGCAAATTCAGTTATAAAGCAAATGCTGAATCATAATCTCAGTAATAATTACAACATGCTGTTACACCAGAAATACAATGTATTCAATAACTAAAGGTACCATTAAGTGGAGGGATGTTTGTGCATGAGTTGTTGGGGAAATGTTTTGCGATCACATATTTGTTCATTGCTCGATTGCACAAGAACATTTTCCGGTCTGCATTAAGGGAAGCATTCAGTTACAGTTACAGTTCACCCATAGAATTTTCGGTTTTTAAAAAATTAACAATTAAATCATTATATTATATTTTTCTATCTCGTTTTTCAAACATCTTATTTAATAAAACTTATTAACTAATTAAACCTAATGTAAAACTTTCACTTGTGTTCTTTATAAAGCCAGCAAACCCTCATTTTCACTTGAAATGCTCCTGAAAGTTGCTTTAAATTTAGACAAAATGTTTAACTTTTTACTTCCAGGTGTGGAGACCTACTGTGATGGCAGACAGGATGGAGCTCAGTGTTATGGAGCTTTTGGAGGAACTGTGGTCGTCAAGCTGATGGACAACGCCTCAGAAATACATAGATACCAATGGTTAAAAAAACCCACAGTAATACTTGATGGGCGACGGAGTAGCATTTCATCTAATCTGATAGACAACAGATCCTTCTTTACTCCCAGTAATGGAACATTAGGATCAATAAGCTGAGCAGGACTGATGGAGGTGAATAATAAACTATTAGGAATTTAGAATAACTTATTGGAAATATAATTAATACTTATAGGTATATGCTCTGTATAGAAATAAAATTTTTATCGTACATTGTTTCAGTGTATGTATTATTCTGTTCATAGGAAATAATGTCTGTTCTTGAAGTCACAGTGTGTTCTGATTGAAGTCAACCTGTGGTCGCTGTGTCTCTCTCGGGAATACTGAGGGGTCTGCTCCTCTGAAGAAAGTCCGCAATCTGCTAGGAGGAAAAGTCACAGAGGTCGTGAAACAGAACTACGAGCTGAGCGTCCTGAAACAAGCTATATTATGTAACTTAACTCCCATTAACTGGTCTTCAGTCAGGAATAAATACTACTGAGTGAGACAGAGTACAGTGGGTGTTGACCAATAAATCTGTTATTAGCCTGAATAACTCACAGCCTTATTCAGGCCCCGTAAGAGACGCAATCACTGGGTCAATTGCACCACTAATCACTGGCTTGCCACAAAATCGTTCCCTCCGCCAGAAACCCGGCTCTTGATGAAACTAACTCCGTAAAAGCCCAATGCATCATTTATTCTCTTATCTGACTCACTCCCCAATAATGGATCTAGAGTGGTAACTCTGCATTAATAGTCGCAATTATTTGCTTGAAAAGCTAAGCAATGGCCATTCTCGTCTCATATAGAGCAGAACTCTGTGTGAGTTGAATTAAAGGGTGTGTTAACTTTGTTAAACGAAAATAGTCTATCCGGCAACAGATTAGAAAGGAAAGATGGTCCTTTGTAGAAAAGGAATAGTGATGTATTTTGTGAAACAAATTAGGCTTCTGAAACCGACTTAGGTCTGATGCTCCAAAGTGATTGTGCAAATATATAATTTATGGAAAATTTTTGTAATGTTAGCCTTTTGAAATTTTCAGGTCACACTCACGTGATGAAAAATTGTACCAATTGATTTTAATACATTTAATTTTTAGATTCAAGTGAACTTTTGTTGAAATTTCTATTCTCCTACGTTTTTAACATGTATCTAATGAGAATTTATTCAAAGAAATAAGAGAATTAATTTCTTTGGTCAGAACTTTCTAAAAAATCAAATTTTTAACTTAAATCTAATTCAATTCTAGAAACAATTAACAACAAGATGTATTCATCCACAATTATTCATTAAAAAGGACATTGAAGGGAGTTAAGCAAATCTTGAGATAATTTCAATATTGTCAATCTGTTACACAGAACATTTTGTTTCATAAGAAGTCATTAAGTAGAAGTTTGTGAGAGTTCCGGAAATGTTTGGTTTAAAAATTTCAATTCTTATTTAATTTTCATCTGTATTAAGGAACATTCTTATAAAATAGTAACAGTTAACTAAATTTGTTTCTTTATAAAAAACCATTAAAATCATTTTATTTAATCTTATAGTTCTTTAAAATCTTAAATAATTTAACTTATTATAACTTAAACCTAATGTAAAACCTACTGTTCTTTATAAAGCCAGAAACCCTCATTTTCACTTGAAAGACCAAGTTGTCTTAAAATAGACAAAATGTTTAAATTTTACTTCCAGGTGTGAACCTACTGTGAAGGCAGACAGGATGGAGCTCAGTGTTATGGAGCTTTTGGAGGAACTGTGGTCGAAGCTGATGGACAACGCCTCAATACATAGATACCAATGGTTAAAAAAACCCAGTAATATTGATGGGCGAGGAGTAGCATTTCAGAATCTGACAGACAACAGATCTCTTTATCCCAGTAATGGAACATTTAGGATCAATAAGCTGCAGGACTGATGGGGGTGAATGAACTTGAAACCTTTATTCAAGGGCAGAAATCAAAGGACTCTAAGTTCCTTCAAGGTAAATAAATTTTTTTAACACTGTGAATTTGTAATATTGAAGACGTCATTTTATTCTAAACTTCTTTTCTCATACTGTATCTGTATTTTGGCCTGGTCCGCAGTAGAAGTACAGAATGATTCTGTTAATGAAAGTCACGAGGTTTCTCACTCGTGTGTCCTCTGCCTGGGTCCCCGGGAGTCCAGGGAGAGATGAAGGTGCACTCCTTAGGGAAGGCAGTCCTCAGTACAGTGGATCTGGATGGACACACTGACGGAGCTGAGCTCCTCTCTGGGAAAACTGAGACTAACAGCATCACTCTGAAACAACACGTCTCAGGACAACTGGGCTGCTCAGTCAGGAATAACGTCAGCAGGATGTCAGTAGAAAAGGAGATATCACCTGTGGTGAGTGAGGACATGAGTAGACAAGTCATTATTGATGATTAACTGTCACAGCCATTAATCTGTGTGTTTCCAACAGGCTACATATACATCAACTGCACCTCAGTCAATGGGACGCACATATCCCAGTGGCCTTCAGCCAAAATACCTCTATTAGCCAGCAACACTCCCCTACCGACGATTACGAAATCCCCTCTGGGTAGAACTGCAATCACTGTTCATTACCCCACACAATAACATCCTCCAAAAAGTAAAATTCCCTCCCATCGAGCAGACACTCCCTGCTCAATATGGAGTGCTAGCGCTGTGATGACTCTTGCATAATGGATCCGTTTATTTGTTGAAGAAGAAGAAGAAAATTGCCGTCCGTCAGCAGATGGAAAAGATCGTTGTAATGGTTGAATTGATAAGTGGTGCCGTTAACTTTGTGAAACCAACTTAGACTTTTCACTCGGTCACCTTAAGTTGTTGATTGTTCAAAGAGGGATTTTCAGAAAATTTTTAATGGAAAGAAGTCTTGTTGTGCAAATGTTCAGTCCACCAATGAAAAACTTCAGGGGACCACTGGTCGAAAATGTGTTAAATTATATATAATTTTTGTCATATTAGCAATGCTCTTTTTATGCTTTTGGAGATTATTGTTCTGTAGATTTCTACATCGTACTCTGGTGAAAACAATTTTCCAAAGAAGTGTGTAATTTTCTATATATTGAAGGATTAAGTATTTTTTAGGGAGAAATTCTCCTACTTCTATGTTCAATATTTAAAACATCATTTTAAATCAAAGCACTGTAAAACTGTAAAGTTGATGCTATGGAATTATATTTCATTTTATTACGTACTTACTTCGTAGCTTTGCATATTTAAAAAAGGTTTCTTCCAATCATGTTTTTAACATTGTTTAATTCACACTTATAATTAACTACCATTAATTAAGGATAACAATAACACACGTGTGTTTGGTTTCACTCACACAAGTTCTGGTTAAGC
The DNA here is from genome assembly GCA_916701645.2 of Sebastolobus alascanus. Taxonomy (NCBI): domain Eukaryota; kingdom Metazoa; phylum Chordata; class Actinopteri; order Perciformes; family Sebastidae; genus Sebastolobus; species Sebastolobus alascanus. The sequence goes on from CAKAOJ020000183.1 coordinate 146,072, forward strand.
AACAGTTAATAAATTACGTTTTATATGTAACTTTCTGTTTATATTCAGCTGGATAAAGAGCATTTGTGTTTTATGTTAGTTAAAGAGACTTATTTTTTTAAAACTTAAGTATATATAAATATAATTTTTTGTATATAGAAATAATGTACAGAGTTAAAGTTGCACATAAAAAATTCACTAAATATCCATTATTTTTCTAATGTAATGTTGGGATTTCCCACATTAAAAAGAAAGATAACTGTACATGTGCTATGTTTTAATCATTCCGTATGTTTTTTATTTATGTGGGTGATCGAATGAGCAGAATAAGTCAGACAGGAAATTAGTAATAATACAACATATGTTTTTGTTTTTTTTTTTTTTTTTTTCTTCGTTTATCTTGCTTTTTTTTTTTGATCTTGTTGTAAGCACTACCCCTTGGCTACTGAATAAATTTACCCTGTGGGCCTAATAAATGGTATCTTTCTTACCTATTACTTACATTGGATGATGTTGAAAAAGAACATTACTGTAGAATAATAGGTTAAACAAGATCTTTTGGGTCAGCTTTTAAAGTATATGACCTTCTTCCTTCCTTATAGTAAGCAATTAGTCTTACTGTGTAATTAATGTTAAACTTAACTTAACCTAATCACATCTATACCTCTCTTAAGTTTCATTGCAAGTCCTGTTAGTTTATGTTGTCTGAATTAACTAATGAGATGAACCATAAGGCTACATAAACTTCTTGCTTATCAAGCTGATCACTAAGAGAAGGACGGTGCCGGCTGTTGTGATAGTGGTTCAATTCTGTGAATAAATAAGAGGTTACTAGGAACAGGCAAGAGCTGAACCTGAGGAGTATGGAAGCTTGACGGACTTGCTGATGTAATTGATCAAAATGAATTTTAATTATATAATTAAAATGTGTTCAACTAAATAAAAAATATCAATGTTTATGCACAAACTGACCCATCGACCAAATTTAAAAATATAACTAAATGAAGAAATTAAAATCAGTTTATTCACCTTCGAATCTAATTCATTTAATCAAATATTACCTAAAATCAGTTATTTAAGTCAATTATATTAAAGAAGAGGATTAAATCAGTTTAGTAAAAATTACTAACTCATATAATTACAAATATGTTACAAAATTACAATGTTTTAAAAGGGAAGGTTACCAGTTAAAGGACTTTTTCATTGTTGGGAAATTTTTTTCAAATTTTTGTTATCAAGAACATTTTCCCGTCTCTATAAAGGAACATTCTTCATTAACCAACATACCATTTTCATTAGTTTAAAAAATTAAAGAATCCTAAATTTCATATCTTTTCAATTTTTTTTTTAAATTAACTAATTTAAAATTTTAACTATTAACGAACTAAAATTTTGCAGGCTTAAAGCTCGTAAACCCCATTTTACAAAATGTTCCTAAGTTGTTTAAATTTACAAAATGTTTAATTTTTATGGGGAAGACCAGATATGGAGCAGGAAGGAGCTCATTTTGGAGCTGAGGAACGTGGCCGTCATGGGAATGCCAGAATAGACTAATACATGGAAGAAGAGCAATAACTTGGGAAATCTAATTTAAGTCGATCAGAACCAGATCTCTTTACATCAAGTAATGAAATTTTGAATCAATGTGAAGTATAAAGTTGAAGTAATTCAAAGCTTGCTTCAACGGGAGGAATCAATGGACTTACAGTTGACCATTAAGGTAATAAATATTTTAATAATTGCTAATTGTAATATCCTGAGTATATTCTTTGCTAAATGTCTCTTTCTCTGTCATACTGTTCCAGCTGGCTGTTGTGTGAAACTCAGAATGGTTCCTTAATAGAAAAGTGCCTTGTGGTCCTCCTGCGGCTTCTGTCCGGAGAATAGGTGTCCAGTACTCTGAAGGGAACTCCTCAGAAGCTGGACGCTGGGAAACGCACTGCAGCAAACGAGAACTGAGCTTCCTAAATGAAACAATCATCTGAAACAACGTCTCTGGCAACTAACTGTCATCAGGAATAACAGTTCAAGGCTACTGTAGTCAGCACAGAGAAGAAGCTATATGTGGGATTATGACAACACTATTATTGTGCTATCAACGGTACATCCACTACATATCAAAGCCCTTCATGACGCACTTACAGGGAATTACCATCACTGGTATTGCCCAATAAACTCTGCTTCCACCTACAAAACCCTGCTCTAGAGATGAAAATACCTCCGAAGAGCTAATACATGTAATTGTGCCTACTTACTGGATCCCCGATTAATGTGACTGCCTGTAGCATCTACTTAAAGTGAAAGTATTCTTTTACTGAAGATAAGGAATTATGGTCTATATTAGCAGAGACTCCTTGTATTGTGGAATGGAGCGGTGTGGTTTCTTGTGAAACAGACGGTCTTGCAAAGAAATGAGTTAGATGGTAAAGAGATCTTGCAGAAATGTTAGTGGTAAAGAACTTGTGAATGTTCACTCGGTAATAAATATTAGGCAACGAGGCTCCGTTCACAAGTTGTTATTGGAAAGAATCTTTTGGAAATTGTTCAGTGCAGAGAAATCTTTTTGTGAAATTTTGATCACAAGTCATTGGAAACATTATATATATGTGATATATTATTTTTATTTAAGATTAGTGTTCTTTTTTGTATACATTATATCGTTTTAGCTTTAACATATCAATTGGTAAACAATTTTACTAATTAGGATTAATTTTATTTAGGTAAGATTATTTTCAATAGGTTTACAACATTGTCTAATAAACAAATTAACTAACGACATAATTAAACAATGTTAAATAAGATAGATGTATTATTTAAAGTACATTAAAAAAGAATTTGTCATAGTTAATAAACATTGCGTTACAAATTAGTTTCATAAACAAATTCCTTATAAGGAACATTCATAGTAAAGTCTTAGTACCATATTTGTCATTTATATTAAATTTTCGTATATTTGAATTTTCCTTTTATAAAACACTTATTATTAACTTTAACAATTAATACATTAAAATTCATAGAATTTTATTTACAAAATTATATTTTAAACTTTAATTTAATAAAATTTTTTAATTAACCTAATTTTTAAACTTTTACTTGTGGACTTATAAAAGTACCTAATTTTATGAAAGCTCTGAAAGTTTTTTAAATTACAAATGTTTATTTTTAGACCAAGTGTGAACCTTGATTAAGGCGACAGATACTTGATGGAGAAGTTGGTTGAACTTGGGACCAGTAAGCTTGCCTCCAATAATGGAACATAGAAATACACCCAAGCAATGATTGAGGGAAAACAATCTAATTTGATCAAGGAACGAGATTTCTTGACCCCAATGGAACATTTAGTCAATAACTGGAGTATTGAATATAACTTAATTGAAGGGACGATATAATGCAAACTTGTTCACTCAAGTAATAGTATCTATTAACCTATGCAAGTAAAATTAGATTATTCTATATGATAAATATCTTATTACATCTATCTCTGTACTATGTCTCCTGTCCTGAGTGATCTGTCAGGGGATGGTTCCTGTAATCTGAAAAGGACGTCTCTGTTTCTTCAGCTCTGGCTCTTCCTGCGGCCCTGAGCTCTGTCCGGGAGACTGATCTGCTCCTGAAGGAGGAAGCTCAGACACTGGTCTGGAGGACAATACGAGCTGGCTCTCGTAGAAGAATAAGCAGTGACTCTGAGAACAACAGTCTCAGGATATCTGTACAGTCAGGATAACTCGCTGTCTCAGAAGACAATACTCATGCAGTGAGAAATGAGCAACTTTGATGTGGGATTAGCGACATCAGCCTTATTCTTGTTCCAAACACATAACATTACTGCATCCCCTACTGGTACGACACTTCACAGGATAGTAGCCCATATACTTGGATTGCCACAAAATCTCTCCCTCACCATAAGAACCCGTCTGGTAAATGAATGGAACCCCTTCAAAGCCCCGAATACATCATCTCCATCAATTGACTCACTCCCCAATAACTGTCATGCCAGAAGTGACTCGTCCATTAAATGAAAGTTACATTGCTTTTAAGCATAAGTCACGATCACTCCGTGCCATATGTGAAGGACACTTGGACTCTTGATAAAGGGTCCGTTACTTTGTGGAAAAAAAAGTCATGTCCTTGGTGCAGATGGAAAGAGGAACTCCGTTGCATGGAAAGAGAATCAGTTGAAACTGTTGAAACAAATGGTCTCTACAATGTAAACATTCATTTATGCTCAAAGGGACCTTAGTAAATTATTAATAAAGAGTCTTTAGAAATGTTATCCCATGGAAAAACATTTTGTGAAGATCCACAATGATATTGGGAAAATATTAATATATGTATATTAATCATATTTGATGCATATTGAAATTATTTTTTAGATTCTCTGACTCTTGTAAAACAATTTCTCAACACTTTGATGAAAATTTCATTCAAACTGGTTAAGTTGATTTTTGAGATCAGAATTTACTCTTCTTATGGTATAATTTTAAACTTTTTAAATGAGAATATTCACAAACTTTTAAATTGAATTTTGCAAAATCTGTAATTTTTATAGGTATAATTGTAATTCTATTTAAAATGGTGATTTTGCTTTCAATTTTAATGTGTTTGCTTAAACCATTTTTTAACATTAGTTTTAACCAAGTTAATTTAACTATAATAAGGACATTTTTGTTTAATCAACAGTTTTGTTTTTAAATCCTTTAAGTTAATTTTTTTAAATTTTTAGATATGTAAGCATTTTGTTTTAGTAGTAAAAGACTTGTTTTTTTAGACTTAAGTAATTAAGTTTTTTTTAACATAAATATTAAAATGAAAGTTGTATAAGAAAAATGCAATGTTTAATATACATTGTGTTAATCTAATGTCATTCCCTTATTAAAGAAAAGACATTGCACATTATGAAAAGATATATGTAACAGCTGTATGTTTTAATTATATGTTATTACAGCACACATGACAGGAAAAATGTATAAAAGAAGAACTTTGACAGAATGTAATAAGGAAATTGTAGATGCTCTTTTTGCTTAAATACGTCTTTCTTTATTATAGGCAAACTTAACTCATTTAAAGACTAATAACATGCCATTTTTATTTCGTCCTTTAAGCTTTTGATTACTATGTTCAGCATGTTTAGGTTATGTGGAACTGTCATATGGCTAAATATGAGGTTCTCTATCTGAGCTACACTAAATGAGTGCCATGGAAGCTGTGTAGGAGATGTAGCTACTGATAAGTGTGGGCTTGTTAACTTTAATAAAGCTAGGACAATGAGAAATAAGTGTAAGGTGTTTGTGATACGGACTCTTGGACATTTAATATTGAATAACATGTGATTAATTATAATTAAAATATTTCAACTTTTTGTCATACAATTCATGAAAATTACTCAACTGATATCTAGACAAATATAAAAAATAGATTTTTCAACTTAATTAATTGAAATCTATCAAAATTAATTCAATGACAATTTTACAATAAATTAGCTAAAAAGATTAACTCATTAAAAGAATATGAATGAATGCTAAGTCAAATTAAGCGTCTGTAATCAAATTCATTATTTAAAAGTTAGTACCATTCAAAAGGAATGTTTTCATACATTACAAAATTTTCGGGATTTTTATAAGTTAGAAAAAATTATTCCTTTTCATAGGTATGCACAGTTACATTACCACCCATAAATTTTCATTATTTAATAAAAATAAAAATAAATTTTATATTTAACAAATCTTCATTTTTTTTAAAATTTATTATAAATTTTTAATAATTTAACAATAACTTATTTTTTTAAAAGTCAAACCATTTAGTAAAAGTTCACTAAAGTTTTAATTAAGACAACATGTTTCACTTTATGTTCCGAAGATAATATACTAATGGCAACAGATGCGCTAATCTTGAGGAGCTAGGAGGAATGTGGCTCACTGATGGACAGCTTCAAAAATGTACCGGACATTAAGGACACAGTAAATTATGGAGAAAATCAAATGAAACCTAATTACGGATGATCACAGTCAAATTGAACATAGGAATAATACTCAGTACTGGGATTAGATAATATCTGAAACATTGTTCAGGGGAAAAAGAACTAACTTACATTCAAGGACATACTATTAGTACTACTGTGAATTTAGTAATATAAAATATTTATTGTAAATTAGTCCCTTGCCATGTCATCTGTAGCATTCTGTCACAGGAACTGATAGAATTTCCTATTGAGAGGAGCGGTTCCATCATTTGTTCCTATGAAAGTCACTGAGGTCCTAGTCCCGGGACAATAAGCTGACGCTCTCTGAGCAGGGGGTCAGAAAGTGCTGCTCGAGGAGACGGGACGCGACTCTAGAAAAGGATACCAGCTGAAGAACACGTCTGACAAATCTGAATACACATACCTAAAACGTTCAGGGTCTGACAGCAGATCTACGTAGAGACAAGAAAGAAATTAATTGGTGTTGAACACATAATCATCTGTGTATTCCAACACAACTTACATCACCATATCGAATGCCACGTAGAGTTGGATTGAAGCCAGTAATAGCCCTGGTATTACAACAACTCCAATCACTCTCCTCCAGAAACCCTGCTCGTAGAACGAAACACAATTCCCCTCACAATCAACCTCCAATCATTGTGTCTTCCCTCACAAGATCACCCTGCTCATTAGAAGTGAACAACCTGCGAAACCAGTCAATTGAATGTGATTTTTTTTCTTTAACGAGAGCAATTGCCCTGTCATTTGGTGGAAAGAGACACTTATGGTGATTGAGAGTGTGCGGTTCTTTTGTTAAAAAATTAGGTCGCGTTACTTGTTGAGATAGAAAAAGATGGTGATCTTGCAGAAGATAAATGGAAATGTTAATTTGTAAACAAATTAGGCCTCTACATGTCATTCAGTGTTATGCTCACAGTCCTGTGAATTAATTAATGGAAAAATGTCTTTTGCAAGTTCAGTCACAGTGAAAAATCATTGTGGATACATCACATGATAAAAAATTAATAAATACTTCATATTAGTATTAATTTTATATATTGGAAATTATTTTCTGTAGTCTTACATTCCTCTTGAAAATATGTATCTCAATTTGATTTCAATTTTAAGAAAATGATTCCAAGTGTATTTATGTTCAGAATTCTCTTAAATTTTTTATGTGAATATTCATTTTTCAAATGTATTTACCTAAATCATTTTTAAACATATGATTTCCTAACGTAAATTGAGTTTTAAATTTTTTAAATTTTTATATAGATTTGTCTGTTGCATTTTTAAAAATGGTGTTTTACTAAATTTTTTAACACTTGTGTATTTAACCAAATTAATTATCACATATAAATAGGGATTTAGTATAAACACGTTGTTTAGTTCTTATATTTTGGTTAAACATTTTTTTTAATTACCTTTTATATGAATTTCTGTTTAGTTTAATGACAGAAAACACATTTGTGTCTTGTTGTTAAAAATTAATTTTTTTAAACTTAATTAATAATATTATTTTTTGTTTAAAAATTAATTAAATTCAATTGTGTAAGTAATATTTGAAATATCCATTTTTGTGTTAATGTTTTGGTTTCCCAACTTTTTAATACAGAAAATCACTGTCAGTTTAAATATTTAATCAACCTGTAAGTTATTTTTTTTTTTTTTTTTTTTTTTGTTGATACTTGCTGTTTTTAATAGATTCTTGTTTACATCCCCCTTGTGGGTAATTGTATTTACTTTGGGACTAATGGATATTTATACTTACAACTACAGTGGATGAATGATTAAGAGTAAAATAACAGGAATTTAAAATAAGACTTGAAGCATGCTAACTTGTTTAAACATGTACTTTCTTATTTTTATAGCTGAGAGAATGAAGTCTTTATGGATAATTCAAAACTTAACATGTTCTTAATCCAAGACTTATAACCATATACTTCTGTTTTCATTGAGTCCTGTAAGCTTTATTATATCAATTTCTGTTCTAAACGGAACTGGATAGAGATAAGTCAACTGTCAGTTCTTGATCCGAAGTGATATAAAAGAGGTCAGGTGCCATTAGGTTCAATTAACTATTGAAAAAGATGAAGTTTGTTGAACACTGTGGGTAACAAGGCAACACTGACCATGGACAATATGGATGTTCATGAACTGGATTTCAAGAAGCTATTTAATTTTTAATTAAAGCTTGAATCAATTAATAAGAAATTATATCAATGTTTACAGCAATATGACCATTGCAAATTCATTAAAATCAGAATAAATTTAATGAAATAATTAAATATGTTTTATTTGATTTATGAAATTATACGGATAAATTAATGCTAAAGTCATTTATTCCAGCAATTATGCATTAAAAAAGGGGATTGTAAATTCAGTTTAAACAAATATAATCATATTCACAATAATTCAACCTGATTACGAGAAAATTATTCAATAATGGTACCATTTTTGGGGGAATTTTATTAATTGTTGGTGAAATGTTTTGTGATCACATATTTGTTCATGGCTCTATTGCACAAGAACATTTTCCTGCCTGCATTAAGGGAAGCATTCAGTTACAGTTACAGCACCCATACAATTTTCGTTTTTTAAAAATTAACAATTAAATCATTATATAAATATTTTTCTATCTTGTTTTTCAAACATCTTATTTAATTAAACTTATTAACTAATTAAATCTAATGTAAAACTTTCACTTGTGTTCTTTATAAAGCCAGCAAACCCTCATTTTCACATAAAATGTTTCTGAAAGTTGCATTAAATTTAGCCAAAATGTTTAACTTTTTACTTCCAGGTGTGGAGACCTACTGTGATGGCAGACAGGATGGAGCTCAGTGTTATGGAGCTTTGGGAGGAACTGTGGCCCTCCAGCTGATGGACAACGCCTCAGAAATACGATACCTATGGTCAAGGGAAACAAAAACAATACTTAATGGGAGAAAGAATCTCATTGTGTCTAATCTGATAGACAACAGATCCTTCTTTACTCCCAGTAATGGAACATTTACGATCAATAAGCTGAGGAGGACTGATGGAGGTGAATATGAGCTTCAAGCCTTTGATTCAAGGACACGGAGATCAGAGCGGCGGACTCTACAGTTGACCATTCAAGGTAAATAACTCATTTTTTAACTACAGGTGAATTTAGTAATATTGATAGACATCGTATTCTATTGCTAAACTATCTCATATTCTACATACTGTATATCTGTATCTATGTCTGGCCTTGTCCGCAGTAGAAACTGTACAGAATGATTCTGTTAATATGAAAAGTCACCTGAGTGTGTTTCCTTCAGTTCGTGTGTCCTCTGTCCTGCTGGTCACTGAGTGTCTGTCCCAGGGAGAGATGAAGGTGTCCTGCTCCTCTGAGGGAGGAGACGGTCCTCAGTACAGCTGGACTCTGGATGGACACACACTGACGGACGCTGAGCTCCTCTCTGGGAATACTGAGACTAACAGCATCACTCTGAAACAACACGTCTCAGGACAACTGGTCTGCTCAGTCAGGAATAACGTCAGCAGGATGTCAGTAGAAGAGAAGATATCTACCTGTGGTGAGTGAGGACATGAGTAGACAAGTCTGATTATTGTGATGATTAACTGTACATCAGCCATTAATCTGTCTTTCCAACAGGCTACATATACATCAACTGCACCTCAGTCAATGGGACGCACATATCACAGTGGGTGTTTGCAGCCAATAATACTCTGTGTATTGAGCCAGCAACAACTCCTGCTCCTACCACGATTACAGAACCCACCTCTGCTGGTAAGGAGACTGGAATCACAGTGTCAATTAGCCCCTGCACTAACATCACATCCTCCAATCAAAGTGTGACTTCCCTCCCCAGAGATGACCCATGGTACATTAGTAAGTGAAATCTAACTCTCCTACAACACAGCCCTAAGTTGACATGTGATTTTTGTGTCTCTTTATCTGAGCATATCACTCCATGCTCATATATGGAGTGCTAGCAGCTGTGGTAACTCTTGCATTAATTGGGATCGCGGTTTATTTTGCTTGGAAGAAGAAGAAAGACAAGATGGCCGTCCGTCAACAGATAGAACAAGAGAACTCTGTTGTGATGGTTGAAATGAGAAGTGGTGCATGTTAACTTTGTGAAACCAACAACTTAGGCTCTCTGACACTCGGTCACTTCAGTTGTTGATTGGTCAAAGAGGGATCCTTTGCAGAAAATTTATTCAAGTGGAAAGACAGTCTTTTTGTGAAATGTTCAGTGCACCAGTGATAAAACATTCAGGGGACCACAGCTCCACAGTGATAGTGTGAATAAATTATATAATTATATTGTCATATTAGCAGTGCAACTCTTTTTGATGCCTTTTGGAAATTATTGTTCTGTAGATTTCTACATCGTCACTCTGGTGAAAACAATGTATCTCCAAATGTGGGGATTTTAATTTCTTTAAGGTATATTGAAGGATTAAGTGTTTCTTTATGGGTCGAGAACATTCTCCTACATTCTCCTACGTTTTTCACCTTTGATCTTCAATTGACAATTTCATACGAAAATAAATTCAAGCCTCAAGATGCTATTTCATTCTCAGTCAATTACTGTACTTAAAAAAAGGAGGATTGCAAATTCAGTTATAAAGCAAATGCTGAATCATAATCTCAGTAATAATTACAACATGCTGTTACACCAGAAATACAATGTATTCAATAACTAAAGGTACCATTAAGTGGAGGGATGTTTGTGCATGAGTTGTTGGGGAAATGTTTTGCGATCACATATTTGTTCATTGCTCGATTGCACAAGAACATTTTCCGGTCTGCATTAAGGGAAGCATTCAGTTACAGTTACAGTTCACCCATAGAATTTTCGGTTTTTAAAAAATTAACAATTAAATCATTATATTTATATTTTTCTATCTCGTTTTTCAAACATCTTATTTAATAAAACTTATTAACTAATTAAACCTAATGTAAAACTTTCACTTGTGTTCTTTATAAAGCCAGCAAACCCTCATTTTCACTTGAAATGCTCCTGAAAGTTGCTTTAAATTTAGACAAAATGTTTAACTTTTTACTTCCAGGTGTGGAGACCTACTGTGATGGCAGACAGGATGGAGCTCAGTGTTATGGAGCTTTTGGAGGAACTGTGGTCGTCAAGCTGATGGACAACGCCTCAGAAATACATAGATACCAATGGTTAAAAAAACCCACAGTAATACTTGATGGGCGACGGAGTAGCATTTCATCTAATCTGATAGACAACAGATCCTTCTTTACTCCCAGTAATGGAACATTTAGGATCAATAAGCTGAGCAGGACTGATGGAGGTGAATATGAACTTGAAACCTTTGATTCAAGGGGACAGAAATCAAAGAGGACTCTACAGTTGACCATTCAAGGTAAATAACTATTTTTTTAACTACTGGTGAATTTAGTAATATTGATAGACGTCATATTCTATTGCTAAACTATCTCATATTCTACATACTGTATATCTGTATCTATGTCTGGCCTGGTCCGCAGTAGAAACTGTACAGAATGATTCTGTTAATATGAAAAGTCACCTGAGTGTGTTTCCTTCAGCTCGTGTGTCCTCTGTCCTGCTGGTCCCCGAGTGTCTGTCCCAGGGAGAGATGAAGGTGTCCTGCTCCTCTGAGGGAGGGCACAGTCCTCAGTACAGCTGGACTCTGGATGGACACACACTGACGGATGCTGAGCTCCTCTCTGGGAATACTGAGACTAACAGCATCACTCTGAAACAACACGTCTCAGGACAACTGGTCTGCTCAGTCAGGAATAACGTCAGCAGGATGTCAGTAGAAAAGGAGATATCTACCTGTGGTGAGTGAGGACATGAGTAGACAAGTCTGATTATTGTGATGATTAACTGTACATCAGCCATTAATCTGTGTCTTTCCAACAGGCTACATATACATCAACTGCACCTCAGTCAATGGGACGCACATATCCCAGTGGGTGTTTGCAGCCAATAATACTCTGTGTATTGAGCCAGCAACAACTCCTGCTCCTACCACGATTACAGAAATCCCCTCTGCTGGTAAGGAGACTGGAATCACTGTGTCAATTAGCCCCTACACTAATAACACATCCTCCAATCAAAGTAAGACTTCCCTCCCCATCGGAGCAGATCACTCCCTGCTCATATATGGAGTGCTAGCAGCTGTGATGACTCTTGCATTAATTGGGATCGCGGTTTATTTTGCTTGGAAGAAGAAGAAAGACAAGATTGCCGTCCGTCAGCAGATGGAACAAGAGAACTCTGTTGTAATGGTTGAATTGATAAGTGGTGCACGTTAACTTTGTGAAACCAACAACTTAGGCTCTCTGACACTCGGTCACTTCAGTTGTTGATTGGTCAAAGAGGGATCCTTTGCAGAAAATGTATTCAAGTGGAAAGACAGTCTTGTTGTGAAATGTTCAGTGCACCAGTGATAAAACATTCAGGGGACCACAGCTCGACAGTGATAGTGTGAATAAATTATATATAATTATATTGTCATATTAGCAGTGCAACTCTTTTTGATGCCTTTTGGAAATTATTGTTCTGTAGATTTCTACATCGTCACTCTGGTGAAAACAATGTATCTCCAAATGTGGGGATTTTAATTTTTTAAGGTATATTGAAGGATTAAGTGTTTCTTTATGGGTCGAGAACATTCTCCTACTTCTTCATGTGAGTCAGATATTTAAAACACACTTTTAAATGAGAAATGCACTGTCACAAACCTGGAAAGTTGATGTTTTGGAGATAATTTTTTAAATTCTTTTATACGTACTTGACTTCGTAGCTTTGCATATTTTAAAAATGGTGATTTTGCCTTCAAAGCATGTTTTTAACATTGTGTAATTAAGCCCAAACTGTAATTATACACCATATAAATTAAGGGCATATTCACACGTATAACACGTGTTTGGTTTCACTCACATCATGTTCTGGTTAAGCAACAGTTGTTTATATTCACTTTTAAATGTAACTTTCTGTTTAGTTTTCAGACTGGATATAGGAGACATTTGTGTTTCATGTTAGTTAAAGAGACTTCACAGTTGTTTTTAGAACCTTAAGTATATATAAATATATATTTTTTGTATATAGAAATAATATAGCAGAGTTAAAAGTTGCAGTCACAGTAAAAATTCACTGAAATATCCACTTATCTTGTGTCTAATGTAATGTTGGGACTGCACTATCCCCCTTGCTGCTGTACATTGCAAATTTACCCACTGTGGGCCTAATAAAGGAATATCTTATCTTATCTTATCTATCGTACATGTGGAGGATGATTGAACGAGCAGAACATAATAGACAGCAATAATAGGAATAAAAGAGAAGATCTTTGTGGGAGAAGCTGTGATTATGGTTTAAACTGTATGATGACGCTTTGCTTCAATTCCTCAGCTGAGAGCAAGGACAGTCTTTCTTGGTATACTAGTATGCTTAAATGTAACATGTAATCTCAATACAGAGAACTTCAGGAACCATTCCCACTTCTGTTTTGTCTTCAGCATCCTGTTAAGGCTTTTATTATATCTAGTCATACTGTTCTGAACATAAATGAGGAACTGAGATGACTACTATAGGCTACAATATTCAGCTTCCTTTCTTATCTGAAGCTGATCACTAAGAGAAGACGTGCCAGGCTGCTCAGTGTAGTGTGGGCAAGTTCACTGTTGAATAAAGTAGAGAGGTTTGTCTGAACGCTGCTGGGTCAACAGAGGCTGAACACTGAGGAGACATGGAAGCTGTGATCGGACTGTTGCTGATGATACTCGGAGTCTCTCACGGTGAGCTGTTTAACTAAGCTATGGGATCAAGTAGAATCAAAAAGTATCATTAATGTGTTTTGCAGCTCAATCACTGACCCACGCTGGGACCAAATTCATACAAGAATCATGACATATAAATGAATGAAATATAATTAAATATGTTTTTCACCTTTGATCTTCAATTGACAATTTCATACGAAAATAAATTCAAGCCTCAAGATGCTATTTTATTCTCAGTCAATTACTGTACGTAAAAAAGGAGGATTGCAAATTCAGTTATAAAGCAAATGCTGAATCATAATCTCAGTCATAATTACAACATGCTGTTACACCAGAAATACAATGTATTTAATAAGTTAAGGTACCATTAAGTGGAGGGATGTTTGTGCATGAGTTGTTGGTGAAATGTTTTGCTGTCACATATTTGATCATGGCTCTATTGCACAAGAACATTTTCCCGTCTGCATAAAGGGAAGCATTCAGTTACAGTTACAGTTCACCCATAAAATTTTCGTTTTTTAAAAAATTAAAGAATTAAATCATTATATTTATATTTTTCCATCTTGTTTTTCAAACATCTTATTTAATAAAACTTATTAACTAATTAAACCTAATGTAAAACTTTCACTTGTGTTCATTATAAAGCCAGCAAACCCTCATTTTCACATAAAATGTTCCTGAAAGTTGCTTTAAAGTTTGACAAAATGTTTAACTTTTTTACTTCCAGGTGTGGAGACCTACTGTGATGGCAGACAGGATGGAGCTCAGTGTTATGGAGCTTTGGGAGGAACTGTGGCCGTCCAGCTGATGGACAGTGCCTCAGAAATATTTAGATACCAATGGTCAAGCAAAACAAAAATAATACTTAATGGGAGAGGGAATCTCATTGTGTCTAATCAGATAGAAAACAGATCCTTCTTTAATCCCAGTAATGGAACATTTAGGATCGACAACCTGAGCTGGGTTGATGGAGGTGAATATAAACTTGTAATCTTTGATTCAGATGGACGGAGATCAGAGCATCGGACTCTACAATTGACCGTTCAAGGTAAATAACTATTTCGCCTATACTGGGGAATTTAGTAATATTGATAGACGTCATATTCTATTGCTAAACTACATGCATCTCATATTCTACATACATCTGTATCTATGTCTGGCCTGCAGTGGTGGAACAAGTACTCAGATCTTTAACTTAAGTAAAAGTAATAATACCACAGTGTAGAAATATATAAAGTAAGTCCTGCATTCAAAATGTTTGTTAAGTAAAAGTACAATAGTATTAGCATCAAAATACACTCATACCAAAGGTAAAACCACATGTTATGAAGAATGGCCCATTTCAGAATAATGTATATTATATTATGTGATTATCACTATTGATGCATTAAAATGTGCATCACTTTAATGTTGTAGCTGGTAAAGGTGGAGCTCATTTTAATTACTGTACATATTACTTAGTAGCCTGAATTTCCCCCCATGGATCAATAAAGGCTTATCTTATATCTTAACCTATGATAATACATCATCATATATTTGCTGATTATATTTTGTATTATCAATCTGAATTTGCAAAGTAACTAAAGTTATCACATAATATGTAGTGGAGTAAAACGTACACCAGTAGAAGTATAATGTAGCAGAAAATGGAAATACTTGAGTAAAAGTACCTCAAAACTATACTTGGTTACATTTCATCACTGGTTACAGGCCTGTGTAATTCTCAGCTGCACAAGAACAACTTCCTGTTTGCAAACTGTGGTCTGAGAAGCTGCAGCAAACCCTCTGTTTCTGCGATTACGTATCTTTGTCACTGTCTTTCATTTTGTAGAAATCGAAAGATCTAATTTTTTTTTGTTTTTTACATCTTATGTTTTAATTATTTCCAGGTGTGGAGACCTACTGTGATGGCAGACAGGATGGAGCTCAGTGTTATGGAGCTTTGGGAGGAACTGTGGTCGTCCAGCTGATGGACAACGCCTCAGAAATACATAGATACCAATGGTTAAAAAAAACCACAGTAATACTTGATGGGCGACGGGTTAGCATTTCATCTAATCTGATAGACAACAGATCCTTCTTTACTCCCAGTAATGGAACATTTAGGATTAATAAGCTGAGCAGGACTGATGGAGGTGAATATAAACTTGAAACCTTTGATTCAGGTGGACGGATATCAGAGCATCGGACTTTACAGTTGACCATTCAAGGTAAACAACATTTTTTACCTACTGCATGGGGAATTTAGTAATATTGATAGACATTTAGCCTCTTTTTAGGTGTGCTCAAGCACACCTAAATTTCATCTAGGTTCTATGGGTACCCATGAGTCTCCCCTTTACAGACAAGCCCACTTTATGATAATCACATGCAGTTTTTTGCATGCAATATATGGGTGTTATTTTACCTATTCTAAAAATGGTGTATTTGAATATCTCTTCATACTGGGGTCCCTAAACAGGCTTGGAATTGCATAAATTGAATTGTTGTCAATGAATTGTCATCTGGTACCTACATTTTTGTTTTCCTTTACATAAATAGACATTTCCATCTTAACTTGATGCAGAAAAGGCAGAAATTGGTGCATAAAAATTCACCAGAATGCAGGAAATTAAATGTTTGACACTCAATTTTTTTAATGTGTCCCCCCTCAATGTTGAAACGAAACCTACGCTGTTGACTGTACATGTCACATTCTCTTTAGGGGCTGAGACCCCCAAAAGGTCTCATCCTAGAATCACATCTGGTCTGTTCTGTATTATAAACTGCACAGATTGACGAAAGAAAGATTCTGTTAATACGAAAAGTCACCCGAGTGTGTTTCCTTCAGCTCGTGTGTCCTCTGTCCTGCTGGTCCCTGAGTGTCTGCAGGGAGAAATGAAGGTGTCCTGCTCCTCTGAGGGAGGGGACAGTCCTCAGTACAGCTGGACTCTGGATGGACACACACTGACGGCCGCTGAGCTCCTCTCTGGAAATATTGAGACTAACAGCATCACTCTGAAACAACACGTCTCAGGACAACTGGTCTGCTCAGTCAGGAATAACGTCAGCAGGATGTCTACCTGTGGTGAGGGAGAACATGACAATAAATAAAACAACTTAATTATTATACTGATGAATAACTGTACATCAGTCATTGATCCGTTTCTTCCCCGCAGGCTTCACATTAATCGAGTGCACCTTTTCCAATGAGCTGCACTTATCACAGTGGGTGCTTACAGGCAATAATTCCCTGTGTGAGTCAACAGCTTCTACCCCCATCACAGTAACTGAGGCCTCCACTGCAGGTAAGGAGAGGGACATCAAAGTGTCCATAAAACCTGACAAACTGTTGCTTCCTCCAGCAGAGAGTGAAAACTCACTCCTACAAGACAGCCCTAAGTTCACAAGTGATTTTGTCTCTCTTTATCGGAGCAGATCACTCCCTGCTCATATGTGGAGTGCGAGCAGCTGTGGTGATTCTTGCATTAATTGGGATCGCCGTTTATTTTGCTTGGAAGAAAAAGAAATACAAGATGACCGTCAGTCGACAGATGGAACAAGAGAACTTTGTTGTGATGGTTGAAATGAGAAGTGGTGCTTCTGAACTTTAAGTTTGTGAAACCAAGACTATAGTGTTGCCTGATTCTTTTCACTCAGTCACTTCAGTAGTGTAAATACATTATATTGTCATATTAGCAGTGCAACTCATTTTGATGCCTTTTGGAAATTATTGTACTATAGATTTTTTACATAGGCGTTCTCTGGTGAAAACAATGCATCTCCAAATGTGATTTTAATTTAAGATAAATTGAAGGATTAAGTGTTTCTTTATGGGTCGAGAACATTGTACTTCATGTAAGTCACATATTTAAAAACACTTTTAAATGAGAAATGCAATGTCAAACCTGGAAAGTTGGTGTTTGAGATAAACGTTTTTAATTTTTTAGGTACTTGATTTAGTAGCTATGCATATTTTAAACATGGTGATTTTGCATTCAAAGCATGTTTTTAACATTGTGTATTAAAAGATAGATATATAAGAGTGTTTATCTCTAAATATTGAGTTATGTAAATAACAGTTGTGTTTTTGTCATCCGATTAAATATAGATTTGTTTTTGCTCCCATGTTTACAATAAAGCGAAACTTTTCAAAGTAATTAATGAGAGCATTAATTTAGTGGCTTTAGTGTTGTTATTGTGGCAAGAGTGGTGGAGACAGTAAGTTGGAAGTAGACTAGCCTGCAACTCCACCTGGGAACTTGCAACAAACCCTTGAACACTTGTCTGGTAAATGGATAAGGCACACAGAGTAAATACTGATGAGGCAGAGACACATGTACAAAAGAAGTCAAATATTTTATTGGAATTAATCAAAGAAAAAGCACTAAATAACATGGAAATGGAGCTGTAGGGAAATAAAAGATTATTAAACAGATAAATTACACAAACTAACATGGGGTTATTAAAATTGTTCTAAATTTTACAATTTCTAAAAAGGCCTAATACAAAATTTATAATCTGCCAGTCCAAAATTAAACAAAACAAAACTAAGCTGAGGCCACTGTTGGAGAGGCAGACTACCCTGAGGAGGGTGCAGGGGTGCTACCATTTACTCACCTTGGGTGCAACACAGCAAACCTCACAGCAAACCTATGACGCAGTCTATTTGTGTCCCAGTGCTCTTAACTCACATGCAATAAGTGGAGGTACTTCACCATGGGTGCCTAGCCTCCCAACAAATTGACTCTTCTGAAAGACAAAAAAACTAATACAAAAAGAATTAATCAAAGAGAATAAACACAATCAACCCAGTTGGTTAAAAGGCAAAATAACTCCAGCGAGCAAACAAAATGGTTGAAGCTAATGCTCAATCAAATCAACAAACCAGTATAAACAAACAGTTACTCAAACTAAACTAAAAAGAACAAACAAATCAAAGCAAAAGTTTTTAAAGAAACAAAACAATGCATATAAATGGGGCAAATACAATGAGCATAAATAAGGGGGGCAACAACAGCAGTAGTGTAACTTAGGTCAACCTAAAATGAAACACAAATATTAAGGCAAATAATGCTGCAACGTAACGCTACTAAATACTGAGCCACCCTACATCACAAAGAATTGTTCAGCAGAAGCAGTTGAACCATGGGCCACAGTAAAGTAAGGGTCACACCGTCAAAGCTAAAACCAAAAGAGCAAAGATCTCACCAAACACATGATTTAAAAGACAGTTTTAAACGGTGGTTTCACAAACCTGCAGCAAAACCACCTCAACAACAGCATGCCAGGCAGAAGCAAGAGGACGAAACAGGCCTCAGGTGCCTTATATAGCCTGGTCTGATTAGTGGGTTGGTGGAGGAGGAGTCAGGTAAGGGGCTGCGTTCAAGAACTGCAGACACTATTAGGGGAACCCAAAAATGCGCCTTACCACATTATGTATTCAAAACCTGTCAATCAATCAGTCATGTGTCATCAGTCAGTTTAGGTAAGCTACCCTTTGGTGGACATGTTGATCACAGACTGTACCTTTAATTACTGCTGAGAATTGAATAAAGCTTCCAGACTCATCATCAGTATGTGTTACTCTAGTACATGTGAGGTTTCCCTCTAGTGGTTCACAGGCGTTACTGTTGCTTATTGATAATTCTGTACTCATTAAAACTCTGTTGACAACATGTAAACATCAATAAAAAAATAATCACACAGTTGTTGCTAAAGCAGTCTGCCTCACTAGATATTGAGTGAAAATATGACTGTTTATTGCTGCAAGTGCAATGTCAGAGAAGTCTTTTAATATCAAGTTGCCAGTGGAGGGCGACAGAGCCTGAAGAGAAAGAGAGAGAGAGAGAGAGAGAGAGAGAGAGAGAGAGAGAGAGAGAGAGAGAGAGAGGACGACATGAGAAATTGTTCAGGTGAGCTCAAACCAGGTACATTGTAGAGATGACAGTAGAATGATTTTTAGACCACTGTGGGCCAACGGCACAGTGTGCATGTACATGAAGTACCTTGGGATGGCATTGTTACTCAATGTTATTATATATATATCTGACAAAAGACAGAAAACTTTTGTCACAGGAATAAAGAGTAGGACATTTTAAGTGGTCTTATAGGTATAGTATTATATATATATATATAATATCACTGTTACTGCAGTGTTCAAGTATTCAAAATCACACGATAAAAACTCAAATTCATGTTCACTACATTGATTCAATTTGCTCAACTGTGTTTTTCCGCTAACCATTTAACCTTAAGTGTCGTCTGTGTTTATCTGAAATTTGTCCTTTAGTGTTGAACTGAACATTATTCTCTATTATTGTAAATTCAATACACAACATTCTGGAGGTTTTTCATGTAACTTTAAACACATTTCTTTGTAATTTAGAATATTTTCTGTATACATCTGAAGACTTCACTGTCTAATCAGAGTTTAAAAATATAGTTTGGTGTATGTAAATAGTTTTAATTAATGTGCTCAACATGCTGTCATGATAATGACCTGCTGCCGGGTTAGAGGCCGTTTGAGAGGTTGAGACAATATCCGATTAAATGTAACTTGTTATCATTCATTTAGAGATGATTAATATGATGTATCATTTTCTCAGAAATGATGAGATCATGGAGTGGTGACAAATGCCAGCTGTCAGTCTCAAATCCTCTTTCAGTATGAAGGAGGAGTGCGTCCCTCTCTTCCACTCGGTCCATCACATACTGAGGTCGTCTTGTTGGAGACTAAAAGGGGAAGTGAAACCGATATCACTTCCTTTTCTCTTCACTGCCTATAAAAAGATGAATACAACAACGCTCTGGTCGGCTCAAAGTTTTCACACCATCTCCTCTGAGGCTGATAACAGGACACATTTTAGGCTCGCATGTTTGGTTTTGGGTGAAGTAGAAAAGTTTGTCTGGGATCTGCTGACTGGGTCAACAGAGGCTGAACACTGAGGAGACATGGAAGCTGTGGTTGGACTGTTTGTGATGATACTCGGAGTCTCTCATGGTGAGCTAGTTATCTTTTCGTTAATTTATTTTTTTGAGAATATCTTCTCATAGCTATTGGTTTCAAGTATAGGGGAGAGTGGGGTGGGTTGGGGACAGGGGGACAGTTTAGACAAGTTATAAAGCAACTATGCAATTCACCATGTTCATACTCATCCACACCCTCTTCACTTTCAACCTCATAGTGGAGACCTTCAGACTATTCCTCACATTTAATTCACAGTTTTGAATTATACAACATGTAAGTAAACATTGGGCTCTTTTGTTATTTTTCTTCTACCACACTGTTTTTAGTTATGCCACATACAAAAACAAAAACATATAGTTGGAAAGCTTATTTTATGGCCTATCAGTTGATGCTAGTGTTAGCTGTCTGAAATTTTTGTTGGTAGCTAGCACAGGAGTCCAAAGCGTGTCTGCTATCCCTGGGACAGTTGGGACAGTATTGTTTATAGTCCCTACCTTGTTACAAATCAACAAAAAGCAGACAAAAACAAGACATATTCCTAATTGAATAAGACCCACTGTGTGAATATTTACTCAAGTTTCAGCCAGTCAGAAACCCTTTTTTTGCCAAATTCCATATCTCAGTAATTTACGAAAATATGATAATTTTACAAATGTGTTCTTTTTCTCAGAGAAATGTTTGAACAAGTGACATTGTAAATATGAGGTCTGCATTTCATTTTTTTTTAGCCCAGAACAAGGTGTCCCAACCGTCCAGGGGAGGCAGAATTTTGGGAAAATGCATACTTTACATTTAACAAAACTATGCCTTTCACGTTTGGGTTTGGCTATAAAAAACTTGAAAACTTGTTAGCGGACACCTGTATCTGTTCAGGGATCCAATTATTTTCATTACTGTTCAAGTAGTTTGTGACTAACGGAAGTTAATTTGGTGTCGATACAAAAGTGTCCCAACCGACCCCGCTCTCCCCTAGTCTTATAGACAGTCTCCTCAGTGTTGCAGCTCAAATGCATCAGACTGGAGACACCTGTTAGTTCTGAAGAAATGACCACTTTTATTGATAAACTAAGATATACGAATTTATTGTATAAAACTGATGTGGTTCAGTAGCTTTAAAAAAATCTAGTTATTTCTAATAGCAATGGCAAATCCAGAGATCAAGTCCATGTCATTGTGCAATTACAGTAGGCATTACAATTATGAGATTAATCTATTAAATTACTTCATCCCTGACAGTTCAGATATTTAATTAATACTATGAACACTGATTTTCCCCTTATAGTCACTTGAAAGTTTAAGATAAAACACTGTATGACATTGTACCATTTCATGTTATATCATGCTTTTACTGTTTTTCCATACTAAATATGTGCATAATTTTATACATTTTCCCTGAATACAGCCTGAAATATAATTTGGTATCTCTGTGAAAGTTTGGATCTCCACTATAATTTAAAATTCTCTAGGTGCAAAAATCACAGCATGAGTTGGTTGAGGCTAACTACTAAATAACAAAATGTAGTACAACAAAATGCCTCTGTTAGCTGAAGCTCTGTTTTGCAGTCACAGGTCTGTGTAACGCTCAGCTACACAACAATAAATGCCTGTTTGCATAATGTGGTCTGAGAGGAGACACAGCTGCACCAAACACACTATTATTGGCTTTAGATCAATATCTGCATATGCCAAAAACACTTGTTGTTCTTTTTTCCCCCAAAATGTCCAGGTGTGGAGACCTACTGTGATGGCAGACAGGATGGAGCTCAGTGTTATGGAGCTTTGGGAGGAACTGTGGCCGTCCGGCTGATGGACAGCGCTTCAGAAATATATAAATACCTATGGTCAAACAAATCCACATTAATACTTCATGGGCTACAGAACACCATTAGGTCTAATCTGATAGACAACAGATCCGTCTTTACTCCCACTAATGGAACACTTAGGATCAACAAGCTGAACAGGACTGATGGAGGTGAATATAAATTTGAAACCTTTGGTTCAGACGGACGGAGATTAAAGCTTCGGACTCTACAGTTGACCATTCAAGGTAAATAACTCATTTTTTAACTACTGGGGAATTTGGTAATATTGATAGACGTCATATTCTATTACTAAACTATCTCATATTCTACATATATCTGTATCTATGTCTGGCCTGTTCTGTAGTAGAAACTGTACAGAAAGATTCTGTTAATATGAAAAGTCACCTGAGAGTGTTTCCTTCAGCTCGTGTGTCCTCTGTCCTGCTGGTCCCTGAGTGTCTGTCCCAGGGAGAGATGAAGGTGTCCTGCTCCTCTGAGGGAGGGGACAGTCCTCAGTACAGCTGGACTCTGGATGGACACACACTGACGGACGCTGAGCTCCTCTCTAGAAATACTGAGAATAACAGCATCACTCTCAAACAACACGTCTCAGGACAACTGGTCTGCTCAGTCAGGAATAACGTCAGCAGTGTCTCAGCAGAAGAGAAGATATCTAACTGTGGTGAGTGAGAACATGAGTAGACAACAGTCTGATTATTGTGATGATTAACTGTACATCAGCCATTAATCTGTGTCTTTCCAACAGGCTACACATACATCAACTGCACCTCAGTCAATGAGACGCACATATCACAGTGGGTGTTTGCAGCCAATAATACTTTGTGTATTGAGCCAACAACAGCTCCTGCTCCTACCACGATTACAGAACCCACCTCTGCTGGTAAGGAGACTGGAATCACAGTGTCAATTAGCCCCTGCACTAATATCTCATCCTCCAATCAAAATGTGACTTCCCTCCTCAGAGATGACCCATGGTACATTAGTAAGTGAAAATTAACTCTGCTGCAGTGGATTCATTAAAGTCATTTTCCCCCTTTTTTTCTTTACCCGTCTCCATAAAAACGGCTGTAGTGTTTGCTAACTTGAAGATCTGTGTGTCTCTTGTGTCTTTCATTATTAAAACAGGCTACTGGCCAATAATGGCTGGCGTACTCTCTGCACTGGTACTTCTGTTATTGGCCGGGGTGGCTGTCATCATCCACGCAAAGAAGAAAAAGCAAGGTGGCAAAGGTACAAAAATAAAACTTCAAACAAATAGTTTCACATTTTAGGCAATACACTTTATTCGCTTTCTTGCCAAGAATTAGACTTAGAGAAGATTGAGACCACTCTACAAAACTCAGTGTTTTATTCTAACTCTCGGCAAGAAAATACTTCTTGAAATATGTCAAACTATTCTTTTAACAGTCCACTGTACAAACACTCAGTCACACACACACACACACACACACACACACACACACACACACACACACACACACACACACACACACACACACACACACGCACATTTTCCTAACATCATGCACACTTTCCCTTTTTTTTGATATATTGTATTGTAATTGTTGTTATTATATATATCTTGTTCTGATTGTCATCACTATTATGTAGTCATATTATTTCTGTATATTAATCTTGTCTCTAGGTGGAGGCTTCAGATAAGCCCAGTTGGGTTTTTGCCTCTTCCTGCACTGTATATTATTATTATTATTATTATTATTATTATTATTATTATTATTATTATTATTATTATTATTTATTTTTTTTCTCATGTTTGTTTAGTCTTAATTTGTGCAAAATAAATAAACATAAACATGCCACAGTCACAAGTCCTGCATTGAAAATGTTACTTGAATAAAAGTACAATCAGTAAAATGTACTCAAAGTATTAAAAGTAAAAGTATTCAATGCAGAAAAATGTCTGTTATACTGTTGCACTCATGCATTAGTGTAAAAGCAGGATTGTTTACTAGTTGGTAAATGTGGAGCTTATTTTAATTGAAGTGAAGTAGTACAAAGTGGCATGAAAGTAAACTCAAGTAAAGTGCCTCAAATTTGAACTTAAGTACACTACTTGAGTAAATGTTACATTCCACAAACACTGATTATAACTAGTCATTAAAGCTGGGGTCTGCGATCTTGGAAAACTAGCATAATTTGAAAGTCGCATCGCCTCAGGAGCTCCGTCTAAACCCCCCCCTCCCCTCGAAACTCCTTATAAGGCAACGCCCCCCACACACATGCACGAGCACCGCCGCATCTTAACTACTTCACATTTTTCGTAGCTATTTCATCACTAAATTCACTTCTGAAAAATGTTGAGGCGAGAAATCAACGGTGTAGATTTAGAATATTGACAGTTTTACGATGTTAGATGGCGAATCAAACATTTTCTCAACTGTTGTCGGAGTTTAGAAGCTCCACAAACTGCCGGCACAGCTAGCTAGCTCCTGCCGGGATCGCCACCTCTCCACCCGGGCATTCACTCACACAGACCCCGCTATGAGCTGGCTGGAGCTCTCTCAAGAGACCGGTCTCGTAGACGAGGGGCTTTTATTTCCTGGTTGACGGAGGGGAAGGGGGGGGGGGGGGGGCAGCTCGCTGGAGAGCCGGCCACAGAGCAGCAGAGAGGGGAGGGAAAGAGAGAGATACCTGCTGAGACAACACGACCCTTTTTAACATTACTCTAATATCTGGAGGGAGATCAGTCCACTCGTTTGTTTCTGTAACTGAAAAAGCAGTTTGAGTAACGTAAATTTTGTTCGGCAATGTTTTCTATCCGCCGTCTCCCCTCGTTGATAATCCTGTTTGTCTGACTTCACTTTGAGCTGTTATATTATTATTATTATTATTATTATTATTATTATTATTATTATTATTATTATTATTTATTTTTTTTCTCATGTTTGTTTAGTCTTAATTTGTGCAAAATAAATAAACATAAACATGCCACAGTCACAAGTCCTGCATTGAAAATGTTACTTGAATAAAAGTACAATCAGTAAAATGTACTCAAAGTATTAAAAGTAAAAGTATTCAATGCAGAAAAATGTCTGTTATACTGTTGCACTCATGCATTAGTGTAAAAGCAGGATTGTTTACTAGTTGGTAAATGTGGAGCTTATTTTAATTGAAGTGAAGTAGTACAAAGTGGCATGAAAGTAAACTCAAGTAAAGTGCCTCCAATTTGTACTTAAGTACACTACTTGAGTAAATGTTACATTCCACAAACACTGATTATAACTAGTCATTAACTATGATATGTTTGTGACACTCTTTCTGTTCACTCAGCAGAAGAAGATGATGACCAGGAGTTAACCTACGCTGATGTCAGGATCGTGCAGCGGCCGGGGAGGCAGCTGCAGCAAAAGGCGGAGACGGAGGTGGAGTACGGCGAAGTCAGGTTTGCAGGGCGACCTCGGCAGACTGTTGAAGGAGCAGGAGATGAATGTGTGTACGCCAAGGTCCGTAAAGCCAGGTGATTCACGGTGTTCAGTGTTTAAAGACTGCACCACTGAAGGCAGATGGAGGACATGTTTGTCAAGATGCCCAAAGGTCTTTCACCTTAATTTAATGTGATTTATAGGAAAATATCTCATATCGCTCATAGATATTATTATTATTTTTCACCACTTTTACTGTTTTGCTGGGTTATGACTGGGCATCGAAGTATCAGCTCAGTTTTGTAGACTATTTAACAATTTCTTAAGGAAATATATATTTTTAAAGTATTCTAATTACAGTATTACATTACATTATTATCCTATATTACAATCCTCCCTTTTTTTCGGTTTCACTTGTTTCTAATTTATGAGCTTATACTTTTTCTTTTTAAAATTTTTTTTGTTAAAACACTGTAAACTTGCAACAATGCTAATATGTACTATGCTAATATTCAATTATTTCCCAATTCGGGATCAATAAAGTACATCTATCTATCTATCTATGAACAATACTCTAAAGTGCTCTGAAAAGATGTCATCGGTACGTTCATGTTGGTCTGTGTTTACATGTCATCTAAAATGGCTACTTTCAACTTTATGTCAAAGTGATGAAGTTTGTATTTACTTAGTAAAATGTATTTATCAAACAGGTGGATTAGTAGAGGATCAGAGTATATCTTGCATTAGTAGTGTAGATTTATTGTGTGGGAGTTTATCTCATATTTGATCGTGCATATCTTTCTTTGGCTCCATTGCCATAAGATAAGAATGTAGAGAAATGTCATGTCTCTCAGGAAGTTAACCACGTATTTGTTTCCATGACATAAACACTTCTGCTTTTTTTCAGGGGTGTGCAATCGTGGCGTGTTCATTCTTACAAAATTGGTTTATCATTTGCAGGGGGTGATTTTTAAGACCACCTTATTACACTTGTGTCCTTAATGCAATGATAAATATGAGTGGAATTTGTCTATTTTAGTAGATGCAGACACATGTAGCATACAGTACATGCAGTTGTTTAGTGTTTCCTAATAAAGAGAGTTAGCAGCAAAGGAGGAACGGTTTTTAAAAGAGGATGTTGTTCTCTCACTTTTTCTCCTTTACTGAGACCAGGGGAGAACTGAGAGGGACGAATGTGGTGTGAGGAACTAACAAGTTGTCTCACTCTGAGCACGCAATGTGTTTATCATTTAACACCATCGGTTTGACGCGTTTCCTATGTAATTGTGGTTTGTGTTGAACGCAGTGCTGCTGACTTCGATGTTTCATGATCTAATTTTAACCAGTTGGTCAACTGTCAAAAAGGTTCATGATTAGAAAACATACAGCCATTTGTCTGGAATCAAATTGAACTACATGTAACTGAGTAGATCAAGTAGATCAATATGAAATTTATAGCCATTTTTGTGCGATGAGCCGGTGACAGAGGGATAAACGGTAAAACACAGAGCACATTCAATGATAGCATGTAAGCACACACAGGACCAGTAACTCCTCTACACTTTAAGAGTCAAAGTCTTTTATTATTAGCGAATGTGACAAATAAAAACGTTGAATTTTGAAATACATCTTTCTGCTTAAAAGAGTGCTTTAATCATATAAAACAACATAGTATTACATTTTGACAGATTTAGATGTCAGTCAGACTTAAGGAGACAATAATACACAAGAAAATGTAAGTTTTTAAGTATTGGCTACGACCCTGTACTCTCACTTAGACATGCTCAGTGTATTCCGCATCGATTTCTCAGCAAGAACTATTAAGAATGTGAGATCACAGCGATCATACACCCATCAAATTCCTGTAAGATACTCTATTAACTCATTTAAATATCCCTCAGACTCTTGGTTTTCCTGCCTCTTCTAAAAGATCCAGTCTTTTCTAAGTTAACCATTTTGATGCTTACATGCTACAACCCATAGGAGGGTGTGCTCCACGCACAAGACGTAACAATCAACAGCAAGGGCAGAAACAAATGGTCACCATTTGTATATCAATTGCTCACCCCGTGTTATTTCAAATTCTTGAAGAAAACGTTCTCGCATGCCTCCACAGTCCAACGGAGAATCAAAAAAATGAGAAAAGTTTTGATGAATTGAAGTAAATGGGGTGTTTAACAACAGCAAAACTATATCAAAACATCCGTTTTACAAACTCTCACGCAACTTGTACAGAATAATACAAGTCTTATTTATCCAGTTGTATGCTCACTAACTCCCAAACACAGGCATCTTCACTTAAACCTTACTATGTAAACAGTCTCACAGTCTCCCCATTTTTGTTTGTGGATTCTCCGTTGAACTGTGGAGGCAAAAACAAAGTTTTCTTCAAGAATTCAAGGTAACACGGGTTGGGTAACCGATGTACAAATGATCATTTTGTGGGTGAAGCATTCCTTTAAGCTGTAATCAGATGCTATTGCATCTGCCAACAGCCTGTTGGTATGGGCGTGGACTGTGTCAGGAAGTGTATGGCTGCAGACCTTTGATCCTCAGGCAGGGCACCCTTCTTTTCTCAGCTTAGTATCACCCTCTGAAACACTTAAGGACACCTTTGTATGAAATAACTTTTTACAGTGTGATTTTATAAGTTATGCTAAATTAATCTTAGTTAGTTGTAACTTTGGTTTTAAGTGAAATATATAAAGACGCATCCATTATCAACAAGATTTTCGCATGTTCATTTTGTATATATATATATATATATATATATATATATATATACTGTATATATGTGTGTTTATGTATATTAGGTGCAACCATGCAGTTTTAGCTGTTTACTTGCTGTGGATTTAATAAAGAGAGAAGTTACATGATTGGTTTGGTTTGATAGCTTGAGGTTAAAGGTTGACCACCATGAACTACCAATCAGCTGATGAGCTGAGCCATAAAATTGGTGTTTATGGTTCATGATAGTTGTCCTTAAACAACCACCTGAGATAATTTTTTAAAGTTGAACCCTCTTGTTGAAACTCAGTTGAACTTCTGACTGACATAATCTACTGAGCAAATAATTGACAACACAGGAGAAGTGCAATAAAGCTGCTCCAACAATCCTAGTATCCTTTAGCCATCTGATCAGTCAGCCAGTTCTACTTTGTCCAATACAATAATCATATTGGTACCAAATTGTTCAGTGTTGTTGAAGCTGGCAGCCTTTTAATATGTTTATAATAGGAAATCTAAGGAGATTATACTGTTGCTCCTCAGCTCTTGATAGGTTTGGTTGAACCACAATTAAACATTTATTTTTTTCCTCATAAAAAACAGGTGATTTTATCATTGTCGTGACACATTCATGTGATGTTACCCTGCCATGCCAAATTTTTTTAACTATAAAACCAAGACTGGTGCCAATTCTTCAATCCTGGGCACGTCAGATATCCTTCACGATTTAATATATAAAGAATTTGTCAAATATTTGTAAAGAAAGTAAATAGTTTGAAAATTTTTGAAGTTTGATTCAGTACGTATTCAGTATTTGTACAGTACAGCTCGTTACTGTGGAACAGTGTGAATGTAAAGAAGTGTAAAGGTTTCTTTGAAAAGAACATCCTGTAATGTGGCTATGTTATTGTATGATTTAATATAAAATTATTGTACAAAACGGAGGTCATCTCAGGTTATAATTTCATTAAATCTGTGTATTAATTAAGTCATTTTGTGGGCAGGTAAAGCTTTATACAATT
This sequence comes from Sebastolobus alascanus, assembly GCA_916701645.2. Lineage (NCBI taxonomy): Eukaryota > Metazoa > Chordata > Actinopteri > Perciformes > Sebastidae > Sebastolobus > Sebastolobus alascanus. The sequence goes on from CAKAOJ020000183.1 coordinate 175,688, forward strand.
GGTACACTCCTCATTAGAAGCCTGAACTTATCAAGAAGCTTTTCTCTAAAATGTCATAGACGATTGTGGTGCAGTGAAAGCAGATGCTCAGTGCTGCTGGGCATGCACACAAACCACATAGATAAACGTATGCTGTGTTGAAAGAGAAAAAAGGGGAAATCTTTTACTGCACACATTGATTGACAAATACATGAGTTGCAAAAAACGTTGGTGGTACAGTGGTTTATTTTGAAAATCCTCGGCTCTAAATTTACATTGCTACGCTTGCCACATTTCCTTCCTCTTTAAAGTGTTTTACAGGAATGATCTGAAAGCGTGTGAACATTTCATGTACAATGTACATACTTTAACATTTCATACATTCTGTAAGTCCCAAAAGGCTAGATAAGCAGTGACTTTTTTCATTTACAATACTCTGACAAAGCTAAATGTGTGTATTTAGCGGTACAGTGTCGGTCGACCATGAGTCATGAGGCGGCTGCTTTTCAGGATGTGGCTAAACACCGGTGTCTGAACATGTTATTCCACAATCATTTTTGATTGCTCTCAGTTCCTTGCTGTTATCACAATGTTATAGCTAAAACAGAAAAAAAAGATATTTTAAGTCAAAATGGAAACCAAATGTTTTTTTCACATCATGTTATACTTCTAAATGCAAAATGCCAAGTGATAACATTTGTGTTTTCATATCGAAATCACACTGCTTTTATTTCCTTGTTTTTTGACATTTCTGTGCATTCACCATTATGCCATACACGGCTGCCTTCCTCCCTAACTGAAACACATTGGTTTATACCTTTTAATGATCTATTCCCATGATAAATTCTGCATTAATATTTCAACAGAAAGAACATTAAATGAACTTTGGCATCAACTTGTTTAAGTTTTTTACCCCCTTCTTTCCTTAGTAGTAACAAACGTAACACTCTTTACTATCTTTGTATTTGCTGTAAATTCAAATGCTAATAAAAAGACGAATCAGCAATCATTTTACTGCAGAATTTGCATTATTAATTTTTACTTTTACACTGAGTGTGGTTTTGAGACGCATTTCCTCATGCAGTTCCTGTAAGTCAAATGGAGTAAGGGTTAGACCTTTTTTCTTATTTAGCAGATACTTGACTATAGATAGACAGTGTCACTTTTATCCCACAAGATTCAGACAAATTTCAACAATAAAGAAACGTTAAAGAAAGAAGAACTACTGAAATTATTTTTCATTGTGGCTTTAAACAACTATTCTTGAAGAGGGAACTCAAGTTTGACAAGTGACACGTTATCCAGTGACTCTTTGTCCTTAAAAATCAGTATCTCGGTGCTGAAAATGATCCATATATTTTAACACATTAAAGTCCTGTGATTGGCGAATGCCCACCGGAGATGATCAGTGCAACAGACATGTAGTGCTTGTCATTGTGAAAGGCAGGAGGAGGTGCAGCATTATAACATCATGTTGATGTGAATCATCTTCATTCATTCTGTGGTATAAAAACAAAATAACGCTATGTACATATTTCACGCTGTATCAGTCTTCCATATGAAGTCCGCCTAGTATTCCTCCGATATCGTATCAGACAAAATGTTGCTGCTGGGGCTGGTGTTGATGTGGGTGTCAGCGGGTCCACCCAGCGCAGGTGGGGTGGGTGTTGTTGTGGAGGCCTGCTGAGAATGCTGCAGCTTCTTCCGGGTTATCTTCCTCTCTTTGGCACGTCTGTTCTGAAACCAGATCTTCACCTGAGATAGCGACATCAGAAACATATTTATAGGTACGGGCTCTTAAATATGATCAGAAATAGCAAATGATGATGCATCATCCGTTCTCATGCTTTCCTTTGACTCTCTGGCCTTTGTATGTTATCAAGTGGATGATGACTTGCAATGATTTTGCTTATTTTTGTGAACATTTTCTCACTATCTGCCTCACGTACTTCTGCTTAAGTTGAGCAATTACCTTCTTCCCCAGAATGACTTTGTTGCCCTCAACTGTGGGTTCGACAAGCAGAATGAGTAGCTGTCAAAAACCATAACAACAATAGCATCATGAGAGCAAAATGTGGGATTCACCATTAACACTACTTATGCGAGACGTTTTATGGCCACATAGCATAATGGTTTATAGAGGTTTCTTCTAAAGATGGTTTCTCCAAATGGGATTGTTGAAGAACGTTCTGTTAATGTGTGCAGTGTTAACTATATCCATGACAATAAGAAAAATACAGCACCAAGCAAATCCATGGACCAAAGGTACTGTACAAATATTCCGAAACAAGAGGGGTCAATCAAAATAAGCCAGTGGGTGTCTCATTCCTGAAAAGTAGGCGCTCTTTCTTGCAGTTCCTTTGAGTTATTTGCAATCTATTTCTCATTGTTTTCTGGGCCCAGTCAATAAAGTGCAACTATGTGACTTTTAAAAGAAGAACTAGCACATTATATCTCAAACACGCCCTTGCTCAATCCAGTGCCTTTCGGGGGTTTTTGGTGCTACAGCCTTACTTGGTCTGGTATGACCACTAGCTCATGGTGCGTTTACAAAAATCCTGTAATTGCAACTTGTGGCCACGGTGGCCGCTGTTCAGCAAGATTTCTTAACTCCACTTACTAGCATTTACTGGAGCTTTTAGCTGTGTCTCACGGTATTCCTCAGCAGATGGAGTTTGCAGGACGACCACAACGGTGTGTCTACACAGGAGGCATTTGCTCATTTGCTTACCTTTCTAACCCTAACTTTAATTTGCTCCAGCCTCACCTGTCTCTCGGAGAGGCCCAGTGCCATCGACAGCTCGGTCTTCCTCCTCATGGTGATGTAGCGGTTGAACTGAAACTCCTTCTCCAGCTCCAGGCGTTGCTGGTCGGTGTACACCACCCTGTACTTGTCCTTAGTGCGAGTCTTCGTTCCTGAATCACACAAAAATAACCCTGATTTAGTAAAACAACAAATACCAGTTTGGGTGACTGACTGACTACCTTAGTGATTGTAGGTAAATAGGTGTGTTAAACATGATTATGATGTCAGTGAGTCACGTGCACTGTGAGCCGCGTGCAAACAGATGACTAATTTGAAGACGTCTGGTGCCACGTTCAAGTTCAGGCGCCACTTAAAGCCTCATCAACTCTATTAATCACGCTAACTATAACTAATGTAAAGACTCCCCACTGCATTGCATCAGTGGCTCTCCTTATCACTGTGAGTGGTGTTTACATAGGTGTTTACACAGGCTGCTATTCATTGACACGCATGTTCACACACACACACACACACACACACACACACACACACACACACACACTGAAAGGGTGAGCCAAAGTTATTGATTTGAAGTCTTGACCATGTGACAGCATCGATCGAGGCAGACCAACGAACACAGAGACACAAGAAAGGCCTGAGGGTTCGCCTTAACAGGAGACTCGGTTTGACTTCTGCAGACTTCCTCTAGTGCCCGTGTTATCTAGCCAGGCTGTCACCCTTTTGCACCCACCCAGTGGACAGAGAGGGTGGGGAATGACATTTCTGCAGACTTCACGGCCGCCACTGTTAGCTTTGCGTTGACATCTCAAACCATGCTGGCGGAAGGGAGAGGCGGAAAACTTGATGAATGTGTGTGTGCAGTCAGTCTGACTTTACTCTGTGTTGAAACTGTTCCTGTCTATGAATATGTGTTTTACCGTATCTGTCATCTGTACACCCACTCAACGCCCTGGGGTTTAGATTGTCATCATCTTGTGACTGCACCGAGGACGTTATGCTCATTTGAGCATCCTTAATCAAGTGTTATCTAGATGGCCAAGTCAAGTCAATTCATTTTTTAAAGCCCACAATCACAAATCACAAATTTGCCTCAGGGGGCTTTACAAACTGTGCAGGATAGGACACCTCGAAAAAAAAAAAAAGAAACCTCGAAGAGCAACAGAGGAGGGATTCCCCAGCAGGATGCACAGACCTGCAATAGATGTTGTGTGTACAGAGTAACAACATAATGAAAATACAACATAGCACAGCATGGCACTTTACTGTTGGATTAATTTATTGGCATTTAAGATATCTGATTTGTGATCAGCCTCAAGATAGACCAGAACATTTGTTAAAACTTGAGATAAGAGTTTTTTAAAAAATAAATTATAATTCTTTATCCTATATCTTAACATAGGCTCTTCATTATAGGCCAATGTTGTGTTTAATCTACAGCCTATAATAATAATCCTATAGTGACCTCTATTGGCTTTATGTATGTAAATCCCACCTGAAACAGCCGGTCTGATGGGTTCATGGGGTCTCCTCCTGGAGCTAAAGGGGTCCTGTCCGGAGATGAAGTTGTACGCCCCTCCGGCGGCGGTAGGCGTGCCGCTCAGCTCCGGGGAGGAGAAGCTGACCTGCCCGACGGCGGGGCTTGACCCCGGGAAGCTGTACGGATACTCCTCCCGGGGAGCGTAGACGGAGTTCCAGGCGCTCGTCGACGGGTCACCGACTCCCGGGACGTGATGATAGCTGGTGAAGTCATACGGAGGCGGGAAGTACTGGCTGTTCAGTGACAGTGTCTGAGCCGGGTGTCTGGCCGACTGTGAGTTGGGGTACATACCGGTGTCCTGGTCCGACAGGTAGGGGTGACTCTCAGGTAGACCTCGGTGGATCAAAACTATAGCTGGCGCATGTTAGGCCTCCTTGTTTATTCCCAGCAGCCTCTGGCGCTCTGTTTTCTCTTCAGTCTAAGGTCTACCTGTGCAGTAAGACTACACACACCTTTATAGATTTACTGCCGAGGAGTTCAAAAGTATCATCATGACGTCACGTTTTACCTGAGACCCACCTGCGTGCTCGTCTTGGCGACGTGAGGGCATTGACCCATGATTTGCCCAGTCTGCCCTGGTGGATCATTTTGATCAGGCCATCATGTAAGGTGTGTGTGTGTGTGTGTGTGCGTGTGCACGTAGCTGTGATGGGCTCATGTGACATCCAGCACAGAGATTATAAATCAAGATATGAGTTGGCTCAGTGGTGAGTTTATTAAACATTATACAGTACCACAATGTAAAACATATTCACAATCTTAATTAAAAGCAGCAGTATTAGCAACATGAAAAGTAAAAGTACGTAAGTATTATTAGCTAAATGAAAAGTAAAAGTATTCATAGGGCAGATCAGCAGGTCAGTAGCCAGGTTTTTATAAATACTGAGGTCATGAGTCCAAATTGCCACACCCATGCAAAACAAATCTACAAATTTGCACATTTTTTATTTAATTTAACTTTTCAATTGTATTTTCTGCAGATGCAATTTCACATTAAGGTTTAAATGTTGTATGCAAAGTAAAAAATACATTAAAAGTATTTACACTACAGAAATATCAGAACCCAACATGTGAAATATTTGTGTAATAGTATAAACTCATTTTGATAATATTAAATATACATAGCCTATGTAATAAATATTGCAGAGAACGTGACCTTCTTGCCCTCAATGGGAGCTATACGGTCACGTCTGTTAGTGATATATACTGTATTTAGGCCTAAGTTTAAATTTAGTAACTTTTTATTTAGTATTAGTATTAAAGTAAGCAGTATCTTCATGTTGTAGCTACAGTATATTGAGGTTGACGTGATTTTGATGAATCTATATACAGATGGGTAGTTTAAAATGAGCTAATCATATATTTGAAATGTAAAATGTCAATCTGTAAAGTAGTAACTGTAGCTGTCAGATAAATGTAGTGATATGAAAAGCACACTTCTTGCTATTTGTAAAGTACAAGTGCCTCATAATAACTGCACTTAGCTATGGTACTTGAGTAAAGGCCTAATATTTTGTATGTTCACCAAGAATAGGTGTTATAGATGAATTTGTACCTCTTAAACATGTTTCCCATTGACTGTTTATTTTAAACAAAAGACAACATAGCCAACTTCCTCTTTTCATTCTCCAATCAAACAGGTTAATTTCTGTAAGATATCGTCTTTTGAGTTATTATTTTCCTTAAGATAATTGTTCAAAATGCAGGAAGACAAATTTAATATGATTTTATGGCGTGATAGTGAGGTGGGGAAACACATAGGTGAAAAACAGACACCAGTGAGCTTATAATTGTGTTAGTAATAATTTGAACAAACCCTATCATCAATACTCTATGTACTGTATAGTCGCCTACAAATGCGTGGCAAATAAGCTCAAATTCAAGTTTAAAGTAATGGTAAATTTGTGTAGGTTTATTGTCCACTACGTCCGTACTTAAAACAGCCACATGAGGGCAGCAAAAACTAAATAACACCAAGTAATTTACCAGGTCTGGAGTCCTGCAGACATACAAACAAAAGTATGCTGTGTATTCCACATGTTGAGCTTGTCTACCAAGTATTCATAAAAGATTCCTGTTAGTATCTTGGTCAGAACAGTCATTATCAGCTATAACAGCTGGTAGCATAAAGCAGGCACATGTTAATGGACATTATGGAAAGTGCAACCTCAAAACACATATTGCAAAATGATTGAAATACAATAACAGATCACAGCCGACTTGGCTGAAAATAAAGAAATGTGGTTTTAGCACTTAGAGTATACATTAGTGCATGTGTTGCTGTACATAATGAACGGTTAAGCTTTACTGGCACTAAAACTGTCTTCAAACATTCAGACATTCAGAAGAGTTTAAATTAAAAGCATTTGTCTGCAGCTGTGTGTCAAAAATGAAAACATGAGCTCTTTTCAAGCTGTATAAATCTTTAATATTTATCTAAATGACAGGTTACTGTAGAGAATGAGATTCAGTTTAAACAATGCTGCATAAACAGTGTTCCCACTGGTCTCCTTGTAGTCTTTCCGGTGTTCAAGTTCATCGAGGGGGAACTAATAAGAGGCTTGTAGCCTCTTTCCACCAATTCTAAAAGCTCACATGTGTTAGAGAGAGAGCTGCTGTAAAGGTGCCCAGACACACCCAGAGCTTTCATCTTCCACAGTCTAAGACCTATTACAGTCCACAAAAAGCCTGCAAACAGTACTTATCAAGTGCTAAAAACACCTACAGCATGTCTGTAAGTTTCTGCTTCACCACGACAGTCAAACATCGAAATGTGGAGAATGATATAAATGCTGTACAAGAAACATTTATCCTGATAAACTAAACAGAATAGTGGCTAATCAAAAAGTGGTCATCAAAGTTGAGTAGTTTACTCAATATGACAACTCACCACCCCAGTTTAAGTTTTATTTGATCATATGAGGCGGTCTGTATACCCACTCTTTCTGGGTTAATTTCCATATTAACGACACAAACTTTGGTATAAGTAAGGACTATGTTGCATGACTGAATCAGGTTACTGTTCTTGATGCACAAATAAAACTTTGTGCATTTTTATTGAATCTTTAAAAAAAAAAAAAAAGATAAAGAAAGTTGAATCAGAGTCTGTTTAGTCTGAATGCAGCAAAGAAAACCAGAGATAAAAAAAGAAGCACATGTAGATTTAACTTGTGCTTCTGTTTACTGTCCCCCATTTTGTGCGTCTCTTTTTTGAAAGTATATTCGTTTCTGCATTTTATTAGACAGTATGCAGTAGAGAGCTGACAGGAAATGAGAGTCAATGAAGAGTCAGAGAGGAATGACCTCCAACCGGACTCAAACCAGGAATGTTGTGATTTGTGTCTCACACACAGGCCACCTTTAGTTTCTCCAATTTTTTCCTGTTGAGTTTTAATCTCTGTAGGTAACTGAAATATTTGTCACCGTTTAATATGCCAATTATTTTCAATTTACCATTTTGTCTCCAAAAATATGAAGATGGTGGCAATTGTTGTTGTGTATTAGAAATGTCCCAGTGTCTTCTGAGTTTCAGGTTTGGACCTGAACATCTGAATCAAGTCTTTAGGAGCCTCTGACTATTACATCCTTTATCAGTACAATTTATTATGGATCTATCTGACTCCAGACCAGCCGTTGTTCATCCATCTTTATCTATCAGAGGTATGTTGGGTTCAGCTCAAGGCCTCGGCCCCAATGTTTCCTACTTCTAGCTCCCTCCCCCCTCCCAGGGGCCACTGCCTGTCAGACACAGAGATAACTTTACGCTTTATCCAAAATCCAACAAAACACAAACAGTACTGTGTCCCATTCTCTCTCCCTCAAACCCATCCACTGCCATTCTCTTCCTGTCCACCAGCTGCAGTCTGACTTTTCCTCCTGTCTCAGTCACCTCACTCACATCCATCTACTCCCTCCATTCTCAGTCACCTGACCTTCCCCATGTGGCAAAGAGTGGTGGGACAGTAAGTTGGAACTAGACTAGCTGACAACGCCACCTGGGGACTTGCACCACAGGAAATACTAAACACCTTGAATACTTTTCTTGTAAATGGATAAGACACACAGATTCATGACTGATGAGGCACATTTGCAAAAGTCAAATATTTTATTGGAATTAATCAAAGAAAAAAAACACTAAATAAGATGGGACTGGAGCTGTAGGGAAAGAAAAGATGATAAAACATATTAAAAACTACACAAACTAATATGGGGTTATTAAAATGGTTCTTTATTTTAACAATATCTAAAGCCCAATACAACATTTTAAATCTAATGTCTCCCTAAAATATTACAGCTGCCAGTCCAAAATTAAACAAAACAAAACTAAGCTGAGGCCACTGTTGGAGAGGCAGACTACACTGAGGAGGGTGCAGGGGGGCTACCACTTACTCACCTTGGGTGCAACACAGCAAAACTATGGTGCAGTCTATTTGTGTCCCATTGCTCTTAACTCACATGCAATAGGTGGCGGAACCGCACCCATGGGTGCCTAGCCTCCCAACAAAGTGACTCTCAGCTTCTGAAAGAAAAATACAAAAAAGAATTAAACAACTAATCACAAACAACCAAGTTGGTTAAAAGGCAAAATAACTCAAACCAAACTAGTAAACAAGAGCAAAAGAACAGAACGTTTACTCAAACAAATCCAAAGTATTTTAAAAGGGACAAAAACAATGAGTATAGGTAATGGGCAAAAACAAGTATAAATAAGGGGGCAAAAACAGCAGCAGTGTTAATTTAGGTCAGCCTAAAATGAAAGACAAATATTAACAGGGCTAATAAGGCTGCAACTTAATGCTACTAAATACTGAGCCACCCTACTCACCACCATGGGGCGTCACAAATAATTATTCAGCAGAATCAGCGGAACCATGGGCCAGGATAAGGGAAGCGTCACACAGTAAAAGCTAAAACCAAAAGAGCAAAGATCTCACTAAACACATGATTTAAAAGACAAACTACAGTTTCACATACCTGCAGCAACACCAACTCTACAACAGCATGCCATGCAGAAGCAAGAGGACTTAACAGGCCCCAGGTGCCTTATATAGCCTGGCCTAATTAGTGGGTTGGTGGAGGAGGAGTCAGGTAAGGGGCTGCGTTCAAAAACTGCAGACACTATTAGGGGAACCCAAAACATGCACCTTACCACACCCACTTTTTCCACACATTGTCGCTCTGCACCTTTGCTTTCAAGCCTCTGCTACCTTTTACCCTTAAACCTGGAAACTTGTCTCCCTGCCTGCACTACTTCTGTTTGGACATGCCAGTAAGCATGTTGTTCGCCTTTTCAATAAATCCCAAAACTGTTCCTGTCTGCTTCTGTATTGTCTGCATTTGGGTCCTTCCCCTGTTGCGGCGCTCACCCCCGCCTGAGAGGTTGCAGTAGTTGCTCTCCAGCGATGGAAACAACCCAGATCAGCAGTGAGAGAAACCACTCTGTAGCTGTTCCGATAGGTTGGACAGGCCGGGTATTGTTGTAGCAGAATGATTCGGAGTCCAGTCTATCAAGTGGTTGGCCACTTTGTCAGGCTGTATGAATAAACAAGGACAGCTGCCAGATATAAAGCCACAGACACCCCCTTGTGTTGACTTTCTCCACCACTCCATTGTAACAACATGCTGAAATTGTAAATAACAAAATGCCGCATTAGACATAATATCTGTCTTATACACCCAGTGTTACAGCTGCAGGATGCATGCACATCTTATCTCCAGCTGATAAAGGATCATTGCATAATGTTTATGCTGTGTATTATTGCTGCATTATTATCTCTTGTAAAGATTTTAATTGACAGTGCAAGCACTAAAACGCACAGAAGTAGATTCATGGGGCTAAGGCGGTGGATTTGAGGGCAGATTTATTGCAAAAAGGTGTTAATTACTTAGTTAGAAATAGATTGATGTGAAGGTGGGACGGCCCTGTGTGGTGTTGCTCCCCTCCTATCTAATAACTGGGGCTTCACTGGCTCTCTAATTACTGCTAGCAGGGCTTTTAGATTTACCCTCACAATTAGAGGAGAACATGGTTACTGTCCAATTTAGCCCCTGTTCCCTCCTCCCCCTCCCCTCCCCCCCCCCCCCCCCCCCCGTCTGCCCCCCCCTACCCCTTGTTAGAGAGAAAAGGCCTTCGTCAGCTGCAGGGTTGCGTTATGAATTTCAAGCCATCCCCTCATATCCTGGGAAAGGAAGAAATTAGGGAGAGAGCCAATGTAGACGGTGTGTGTCTGCATGTGTTTGAAAGAGAGAGGCTGAAAGGGAAGAAGGGGGTGAGGACAGAGGGAGGTGTTGAATTATTTTATGTGCATGGGATAAATGGAAAAAGAGAGGAAATAAAAAAGACAAGAAAAATGGGTTCACGCTATAGCTAAAAGTATGTGTTTAACCTCTTTTACACCTGATTCTAGCAGTGTGAAAGTTATTTTCCTGAGAAACTGAGATGTTTGTTTCCAAAGCAGGCCACCATCAGCTCTGCCAAAACCCCCCTTTTTTTCTGCACCGCTTGGACCTCTCACTCACTCTCTCTCTCTCTTCCTTTTTATTGTGTTTGTTGTTTTATGAAGGGGTTAGATGCGGTCCAGATTGCCAATAGAGACTGTCTCAGTTCACCTCCAGTTGCTCGCCACTCCATTCATAAACAAATCAGCCCGGGACCTCTGAGCCGCTACCGAAGAACAACAAGCAGAACTCAACCTGTATTTTGAAGTTCTCTCCCTCTGTCTTTTCTTTTTCTCCTTTTTTTTCTTTTCAAACTTCCCTCTATTGCTTTTTGCTCAACTCCCACTCACTATTCCCTCCCTCCTTTCCCTCTCCAACCCACTCTTACTCTACTTCACCAGGGCCGGACCACAGGCTCCCTCCTCTGTGTGAATCTGTCAGGGAGGCAGTGTGTGTGTTTGTGTGTGTGCGCATGTCTCCATTGGGAACACTTCTTTTTAAACTTACAGCACTCTTTTGGGAGCGGTGGGCAGGCTTTTTCCAGAGTGTGAGAGAGGAGAGGAGAGGAGACCCCCGTGGTGCTGTGATTTGACTAAACAAACAGCCGGGCTCAGAGCCGGTACCTCCTCCAGCGGACTCCCGGGACAGCAGAGATTAACCTCAGGCTCTGAACATCTGAGGGATCTATACATCTGAGGCAGCAGCCCCTGTAGAGACACTCTCCTCTGATTTCAGAAGGAGGAGACTGACCGGTGGCCGGCAACCTCCTCGGACAGAGAGGGAAGACCTGTCTATGCTTCTAGGATCACTCTGAAGGTAAGAGGTCTCACTTCTCTGTCACTTTCAAGGATTTTAGTCATGGCTGCTTGGCAGCTGTTGACAGATGTGAAGATGAACTGTACAAAGCGGTGAAAATTCACTTAGCCAGCATGGGAAGCCCACTGTGACAGATTCAGTTTCATAGCTGTCTGTCAGAGAGAGGATGCACCTCATCCTCACAACGCTGGGCTGTTGGTTCATATAACTTAGATCTAAAGTGATAAAACAATCTGATTTAACACCTCAAAACGAAACAATGACTTGTTTTAACAGTCTGTTTTGTTGTGTGATGTTGTTGCTAGTTAGTTAGAGGTTATGTGTCTGTGTTGGTGGTGTTTGTCACCCACATACTTGCATGTGTACACACCAGGAATTACAATGTGAAAGAGTGTGAGCAACCTGTTCAAACATCAACATGGTGACGGCTTGCATCTCTGTACATAGACACCTTTTCATTCTTTACACGGCGCAACTTTAACAATGTTTATCTTCTCACTAAGAGAATACGTTTGACAAGGTATCCCAGGGTCTCACACACATACACACACACACACACACACACACACACACACACACACACACACACACACACACTGGGCTTTATAGCACAAGCTGTTTGTATGCGCTCCACTTTGTGCTTCACTGCTAAAGGGCTTGTTTATACAGCTCTCTTCAGTCACCCTGAGTGAACCGGCGGTCCTCACCGCTAGACCATCAGTCTCTTTCCTCCCCTGTGAATGGTCCTAACAGAATCAATCTTCTCTGCATTGCTACGTGGAGAAGCTCATTGAAAAGCCGTGACTGTGCGTTGATATCAGACCTGGCATCAGTCACTGTCACCGGCATCCTCTGGATCTGCTTTTAGTGATAACACATACCTGCTTGAATTTACAACTTAATGCCTCCAGCGCCCCTTTTTAAATGTAAGTCTCTCATAAAGCCGTGGTTCGGTCTCGTCTGAGGAACGCGGAGCCGAGCAGACATAAACAATCAGTTGAATCATCTCCTCTCATTCATCACCGGAGAAGGTTTAAGTACCTGGAATGAGTTACATTGTAGCAATGTGAGCTATTTCATGGCAGACACATGTGGCATGCATGTCTTTTCACTCTAATCCGCCATATGTTTTGCACCTGAAAGCCTCACTTCCCTGCTAGTTGTTGGGTTTGTTAACTGCACATCCATCTTCTTTATACAGATGACCTTTCTGATATGGGGGCATCTGAATTAGCATAAGCTGCAATCAAAACAATGTTGGCATGTGTTTTGTGCGTGCTGCTCTCCTCCTCTTCAATCAGGAGTTTCCTTTTGAAGTTTTTGATCTTTGGCTCTGTGGATATTTCGGTCCAAGCGTTGTCTAGTCCTGTTGTTGCAGATGAGCTGTTGGAAAATTGCATGCATGTCATACTTTTACCATCAACGGTATTAGACTGTGTTGCATTCATGTCATAGTTTTACCATCACTTGGATGTCTCCTGCTGAACATTTCACAGCACCAACTTAAAAACAGTGGATACACTCTGACAAATCTTTACAGCATGGATTTGTAAAACATAGTGAAGATTCATTTGTCTCCTGACCGTTGGGGATTTCTCCCCCCCAGTGCGTCAGGCTGCTGGTATGTACCGCAGCACAGCTCTTCTCCCCGGCCCCTGATGCAGCGCGGCCCAGTCGGCTCCACTCCCCTGGCCCAGACCTAATCCTTCGTCATCAGCTGTTTCCTGGCTCTCCGCATGCCAGTCGCTCTGAGAAAATGTGCTTCACATTATGACCATGCAGAAAACATGCCAGGAGTCTGATTCGGCTCATATGTGCCGATGTGTAACAGCCATGAGCTCGGCAGCGAGTTTTGAAACACATTGATCCCATTCTGTCCTCTTGTGATTTATCCTCCGTGAGCTGAACGCACAGCTGTTCAGCCATCGGGCTCTGGAAACTAGTGTGACGTTCTGGATGAAGTATAGAGTTTGATTCAGAGCACAGTCATATTATCACATGATTATTGTTGCACTTATTGGTGGGTGCGTCTTGTTTTTTTTTTTATATATTTAAATATAGCAGTCTCTGACTCAGTCATTTGTTGGGTGATTCATTATTCATCTTTCATACTTTTGAGCTGAGTTGTTTCTTTGGAAGTCTATCAGTATCGCGCCCCTTGCCATGCCGTTAGGTCACTGCTTCTTTAATGCTGTACTTAGACACTTATCTGAATCCTATAGCATTAATGATCAGAACTAAGTGGTGCTGCGATACAGCATCCTGTACGGCTGCCCGTCCATCTGGCCTCCCCCTCGTTCCCTCCTTCTCTCCCTCCCTCCCTCCCACTCACACAGAGCTGACAGGCAGCTGCATCTCATCTGCAGCCAGAGAGCAGCCACTCCTACAGGACGACTCCTGGAGGAAATATTTGAGTTATAATGCCAAACTTTTAGAAGGAAATCAGCCTTAAAATGCAAAGAGGACATTTTCAAACATGTAACAGAGAAGCTGTACAAACATATGGGCACAGTGGTGGAAAGTACATTCACTCAAATATGGCATACATCTCCACTACATTGCAGAGTTAAATCATACTGTTTACTCCACTACATGTACTGTATGGGATGACAATAGTTACTACTTTTCAGATTAACAAACCAAACGCCTGTTTATGTTTCCAGGTCACTGTCAAGCACATCTGATCAAACCATAGCTGAGTTTTTGAATGTTGAACTCTTTATAACCGATAATTAATGGTGTTTTTTTTTTCCACCCATTAACTTGAGTGCTACTTATTATTCATCAATATTTAATGATATAGAGAAATACATGCCAACCAGAACATTTTAAGGTCACTAATTAACATTTATTTATCTTTAAACCTGGGTAAAAAGTGTAAAAATGACAATTCGCCAATAGTCCGGAGCTAGCTGTTTCCCCCTGTTTCTAGTCTTTGTGCTAAGCTAAGCTAACTGGCTGCTATCAATCAAACATGAGAGTATCCACCTTCTCATTTAACTCTCAGCAAGAAAGCAAATAAGTGTATTTCCCAAAATGTCAAACTATTCCTATACGTTTTGAAACCCTTTTCAGGGGATTTAAGTAAAGTTTTGCTTGTAGTAGACTTTTTTTTTTTTACATTAATACCTTTACTCAAATAAAGGATTTGACTACTTATTCCATCCCTGTATGGGTATAACATCAGAAAGATATTACAATCTCCTCTCCGAATTTACTGCATAAGGAAAAATTTCCAGCAGGAAGTTTTGGTCTCCATCAGCTTCTTTTAAAGCACTACTCTCTCTCTTCTCTGGAGTTTGTGCTGTCCTCAGTCCAACGAAAACATGTTGGAATTGGTGATACAGTGCAGTCAGACAGGAGGACGAAAAAAAAACAGCCTTTGCTTTTACAAGATACGAATATTCCACACAATGGAAAATGGAGACCTATTTGGATATCTCTCAGTTTGACTCATATGCTGCTTTCAGAGAAAGTTGTAACATCATTGAGCTACAGGGATATTTATCTCTGCTGCAAATGTCAAAGATAACAAAACCAAAACTGCACACTTTGTATAAATTATCACGCAGATTGATGCTCCTCTGTCACTCTTTTCCCTCCTTTTCCCCCTTCCTTCCGACATTATCGTGTTTAGGGAAACGAGTGGAATTTAAAGCCAGTCGGTCGTAATTGTATTCAGCTGTTTCTGTTTCTTTCTTTTAGGGGGGTGTGGGTGTATCAGAGTGGAGGGGCTTGAAGTGTGTGTAGGCGTCCTCCATTTCTCACGGGGCTGGTCGGAGGGCTTATACCCTCAAGTGTCGGTGTGATGGCCGGTGTGCAGGAAAAAGGAGGGAGAGGAGGAAGAAAAACGTGGGCGGATGTGGCGCTGCTTATGCTAGCAAATATATCTGATATCCCTGTATTCCCTATGAGCAGTTTGAATTGGCTGGGGCTGGGACAGCACATACAGTACACACAATTACAGCCTAACTGGTAGTAACCCGAAGATTTACTGCTCAAGAAAATGGAAAAATGGACATGACTTCAATGACAACAGCTGCTTTAGTTTTTGACATCTTAATCATGTTTCCCTCATTTAGGTTCCCAAATGAGTAGAACATTAGATCATTAAACTGATATCAAACACAAGCCACATCTAAGGCTGTCATTCTACAACCGTCAGTTTTACCCAGAAGCCCTTTACATCCCCCCCACCGCCACTACAAACAGCATTTACAACTCTGTTTGAAAGGGAGCAAACCAAAATCCACCGTATCCCAAACATGTGTTGCCTCAGCGTGAGTGCAGAGTCACTTTGGTTGCTGAGGTGAGACCACTCACAGTCACTGTGTCCCGATGCTGAACAGAATGACACCAGAGGGGGATTTATGAGCAGGAATAACGGTAAGGGATTTTTTTTTTTAAATGCACCAGAATCTGATATTGCAAACTTGAGATGGCTTTACTGCAGCTTCAAGCTCTAAAGTTACAGCATACAAGCTGTTTTTTTGCTGATACAGAAGTTTTCAAAGTCCTGTGTCCAGCTGTGTAACTTCTTGTTGGGGGTCAGTGTAAGTCTAACTAACTATAACTATTTCTGTCAGTCACTGCAGCCATCGCAATAAAGATTTAAGACCTATTTTCAGCCTCGATCTGTTCTGCAAATACTTACTCAACATTTGCCAAAACTATTATGATACAGACACGTTTCTGCAGTGTAGAAATACGTGACACGTTTCTATTTCGGTGATGTATATTTTTAATTTGCTTGTTGTGACGAAACTACAGAGAATTATCACCTGACACTGCTCCTCTCTCCCCTCAGAGAGTTTTAGCATCTTTCAGATCATGGAAACAGAATTAGCAAATACATCACAACGTACATGAAGCATGTGACATGACATCATCAAACGTGTGGATCGCTACGGAGACAGTGAAAAAAGCATCCCCTGCTTTGTGGTCTATTTGACTCCAAATGGGACCATAATTTACTAAATGAACATCATGCTGTATTGAAGGAGACTTGAAACTAGCGATTGAGACCATAAACTCATGTTTACAATGTTTACTGAGGTAATAAATCAAGTGAAAAGTAGGCTCATTTTCTCATAGACTTCTTTACAATCAGACTTCTTTTTGCAACTAGAGGAGTCGCCCCCTGCTGGCTATTAGAAAGAATGCTAGTTTAAGGCACTTCCGCATTAGCTTGTGGATGGAAGCATTTATTTGGATTTTTTGGAAATTAGGTTAAAATTTGCGCCAAATTTGGATGAAAACTTGTGTTAAGCATTAAGTTCACAGTTTGTTTCCACACTGCCCCCAAGTGGCAAAGAAATATATAATTGCAGCTTTAAACATGGCACACATGGTGCGGAGAGTGTTTCAACAAAACAGATAAAGTCAAATAGATTTGTGTGGCACTGATATTTCTGCATAAACAAAGATGTCTGAGGGCTCAGTGTAACTGTCTTCCTCTCTTCTTTTACAATATGAAAGATGGATTATTATGATACAAACACAGGCTCCATAAGCAGACTGCACACATTTCCTGTTTACAGTAACTCACATATACTCTGACAGCATGTTGATGATGATGTGTGCTCTCCCAGCTCAAACCGCCTTTTACCCATGAGCCTGCAGTCTATCTGTCATTATTACAGCTCTGGTAATGTACAGTATGCGTGTTCGCCATGTTGGGGGGACAGCGAGGCCGCCTGGGGTGGCTGCAGTGCATCGTGGGACTGCTGCCGAGGGACCAGAAGGTTTTCCTCAGGGGGGGTTGGTCTGTCCAAGACGAGTGATAAAAATGGAGGTTTGTTTTGACAAAGACACACAGGGTCATTTTCTTCCCACGGAGCTCGCCAAAGTCCGGCTGCTCAGAGATACGTCAGGAAAACCTGACATCCTTATAAAAACTAAAAAAGACGAGTACATTTATTCCGCGCTGCAGCTATTCTAGTGACATGATTTCGTACATGTCCTAATAAAGTGTTCAGTGTCAGTGATAGTCTGTCTTATCTGAGTTGTAATTGTTTGCATTGGAAAGAAGCAACCGCTAAATTGGAGATGTTTGTTTTGCAGATCACATCTCCTGTACACTTCAGCAGAGTAAACATCAGTGTGTGTCTGTGATGCAAGGCTCCCTCCCTCTGCCGTCTCACTCTATGCTTTGATGTGGTGTTTCCCATAAAGTGTGTTCTGTACGTCTGCATGCTCCCTTTGTCGTTTTTTCCACTGTCTGGTGCTGTGTGCAGTGTTCTTGTGGTGTGTCGATGGTCTGTCATGCTTTGTCATTGCTTTAATTAGTCTGTTTTTGCATGTTGATTGTTTTTTTCTCTTTCTTTGTTCTTGTTTTTCCTCATTCCTGATTGTGAGTTTACATCTTTTCTGTGCAGCTTGTTATTTAAAGCAGTTTGTCCTCTTCTCATTGTGGCGTCTCTTGTTGTCTCCACGAGTATTTGGTTAATGTTTGTGGTGGTCTGCTGTGTCACTGATGCATCACAGCCTTACACCCACACAAGGCCAGAAAATTTCCCCGTACAGGAAGTCAGAGCTCTCCAGCTGCACTTTGGCAGGCTTTTTGGACATCTTTCTCTCTTTTGTTATGGATTACCCTTTCCCCCCCCCCCTTTCTTTTTCTAAATGCAACCCCCTTGGGACTCACTCGAGCAAACAGTTGGCTGCAAATGTGGTTCACAAAGCAGTTCCCACCTCATCGAGGACTGCTTCATCACTGCCAGATGTTTAAATAAAACACGCAGCTACAGTATATGTATAGATAATCTCAGAAGTGGGATTACAGGCTGCCGTGGGGCTGTGCGTGGGCTGCGTGCGTCCCGCTGAGCATTCTTCCTCATTAGCTGGTGACACTTTGAGTGTAGCAGCGTTGTTTATGAAAACCAGGAGGGGTCAATCAGCCACCAAATTCCCAGCATCTGTGGGAAAACTTATACAGTGGGATAACAGTTTATTCGCCATGGTGATTACGGCGCCATCACTTACATAAACACTGTTTGTTTTTGACCTCCACGATCATTGCGGGAACGCGAGTGTCTCGTTTCAAAGATTTAAAAGACAATAATAAACATCTGTGTTAGAAAAATGTTTTTCAGATCCCTTAAATCATCTTTAAGACCCTCCACAAGATCCTCAGATTGAGAGCCACTTCACTTGATGGCTATCATGGATGTTTCTGACAGTAAATTGCCTCAAACACCACTCTGTTGTCTCTATGATTCAAACAAAGAGCTACTTTTTGTTTTAGGGGTCCAACTGCTACCAAGTGTTTCTATTAAGTTTGAAGCAATGTCACTGAAATGTTGCCAAACTTTCTTGGCAGATTCACTAGTGTCCTGACCCTTTTAACACTTCACTCTGTGTATATTCCCTTTCTTGCATAAATACCTGACTATGACAGAGATTAGCACAAAAACAGCAATGTTTTCAACTGGGTTTAGAAGTGTCTCCTCGCACCAAGACTACGACTTTGATGTTCGTGTTGCATGTTCTTAAATCTTGGATAAATCTTGCTATAGTGTTCACTCTTTTTGAAGTGGTCTTCTGGCTCCCTTTGGCCCTCTGATCCTAGTCAGCACATCCTATATTGAGGGTCAGATTCCTTCTCCGTTCAAAGCCCCCCCCGGTCAACATAAAACCTCATCGTGTTGCAGTAGCCAAACATTATTTTTCCGTCCTTTCCAAAGGCCCCCAAAATTAGATTTGAACACACCGAGATTCTTGTTCAGTTTTCTGCTGATGTAAACTCATATCCCGCAGTAGCCCTAATGCGGCTTGTTTTAGCAGAAATAGCCTCAGCAGCCAGTCACGATAAGATTTGTTAGTCCTCCTCATACTGCCAAGTGACACATGCCTTTGGCGTCACTGCGTTTGGCTGTTGTCGCTCAAAGTCATCGCCGCTGACACTGTGGTTACTGCTTCTCGTAAGCGCTGATGTATGGCTTCCTCAGAGGACGGTCCCTTGTTGCCGGTTACTCGGGCCCCCAGGGATGAGGTGACCCCCCTCTTCTCCCGCCGTCATCACCAGCAGGGTCCCAAGTGTATCAGCGGTCCTGGGAAAGTTCCAGAGGAACACTGTGGGAACGTGAACTGTACGCAGACACCAGTGACATAAAGGGGAAGAGGGGGAGAGGTCTGTGTGTGTGGATGTAGAAGATGGTGGGGTTGTAATACAGCGTGTGTACAGTGTGTGTACAATATGTGCCACTAAGGATGTGTGAATGTGCGCATGTGTGTGAACTAAGACAGAAAGAAAAAAAAGTATCTCTCTCTCTCTCTCAGCGTCTGCCTCTCCTTCACCCCTTTTTATTAGAACCAGGAGGCCGGGGAGGAAATGGACCAGTCATGTTTTTGGAGCAACTCAAGAGCTCTTCGTTTGGGGAGCGGAAGTGCCAAAGGCAGTTAATTTAGAGAGACAAAGTGTATCTCTGGTTTGAGTAACTGGGTTTGAGTCATGGAACTTCTTGTACCTCACCACCACTGCCAAAGTGATCTTTCATGTCTTTTATGTCTCAAAATATAGCCAATAAAAATCTGTAACTTTGATACACTTTTATAAATACAGTCTGAAAGGTGGTGGAGGTGGAGGACTGACAAGACTCCCAATGAGATGAGATGGAGAAATGTAGTCTTGAAAACATGCGTTCAATTACATAATGCGTAAAGTTAGTCCAGTTTCTTAAAATAGAGATTGTAAAATAGGATTGCATTATGGAGTAAAAATGTTAAATGGGGTAAGATTTCTCAAGATACATTTCACAATCTTTCCACTGCCTCCCTCCCTCACTTCCTCCTCCACCCTCGCTCTTCCCAAGCCTCGCTCTTCCGCCCTCTCTCTCTCTTTCCCACCCTCTTGCGTATGCGGGCCTGTGATCCATCCTTAACTGTTTCCAGACGTCTGTGTGCTGCAAGGCTTAACCCCCATCCCAAACATAATAACAAACCATTCCTCCCCTCCTCAATCTTTCCTTCTGCCTTCTTACCAACAGCGGTTAATGTTCAGTATGGGAGGATGGTACAGTTAGTATTATTCACCTTTGACCCCAATAGCTCTAAATAACGATAATATTATGTTGGTGTACAACATGATATCCTATTAGCATTACAAAACCAAAGCAACCTTTCAAAATCCTAAGTACTCTCCTGTGTCAGCAGCTTATGTGAATGCCCTCATTTTCACTTTTGTTTACACCAAAACCAATTAATGGCTCAGCACGGCACTGGAATAGCTTGGACGCAGCATTGTTGCCAGAGAGCGTGTTGCAAAGCTGCACACAGTGACCCGTTTGTCAGCGGGCAGAATGCCGGTGAACCGGGAACAAAAAGAGCCGGACATTGTCGCTCTGTCCTGGTGCAGCGAGGCGTCAAATGCCTCCAGAGCGAGCTGCATCTGCACCTCTGTGTGCCGGCCAGAAACCATTAAAGAAAGCGGCCTGACAACGCACTAAATAATTTTTGTTTCCTTAAGTATGAGCAGAGCATTTTCTATGATTGGAAGCAGATTGTTCTGATGTGCAAAGTGATTTATTTTTTTAAACTCTTGCTTAACCTGGAGCTCACGAGGGCAGGAATCAATCCATCATGATATGAAGCCTTATGGAGGGATGTTAACTGTGCTGGTGGTGTGTGTCAATTGGGATGAACGCAAACTAGCTTTGCCAGATGAATTTTACTGAATATTTTGTGGACAGAATGATCTTTGTTTCTTGATAAAATTGGCCGAGGCAATATGCGAGGCATAGTATTATATATATATATATATAGATAGTTTAATCAGCATTTTTATCCCTTCTGTTTGTCCAGCAGAACAAAGTGCATTGAAGGCGTCCACCATGAGGAGGGTGACGACATCCACGCTCCATCTGACAGTCACAGTTACAGGTGAGAACTCAATTTCAATATACAAAAATGAAAATCTGTAACAGGACCACAGGTTCTTTTTGCAGGGAAGCGAAGAACATGATGCCAAGCTTAGGGGGAGTACTTTACACGTGTTTCTTTTTACAACATATCCAAGTGAAACTTTATACGGTTAAAAAGGGTCATAACTAAAAATCGCCTTACGTAGTTTGCAGAACTTGCAGTTATTTCAAAGTTGTACTTACTGAGGGGGCTAGGATATTTCCAGAGGTTTTATGTAGTGTATATACAGTTACTTGAAATATAGACACTTAAAATAATGTCTCTTTTTGGATTATTTATTAGCCGTCCAGCCTGTGAGATAACACAATACTTTGATGTGAAGGACAACTGATGCATTCAAACTGACCTCTGTCATTTAAAATACATCTGTCACTGACAAGGCATCATTACCCTCCCACATATCCACTCCAGACAACTCATATCCTTCATCATTTCGAGATAGAACAGGATCTGGCATGTGTTGTTGATTTAACCTTTGACCTCATGCTGCTGCCTCTTTGACCTCCAAACCTGACCTTTTTCCTTGTTGTGCCAACAAGCAGCAGCAGCAGCAGCTCTCCTGTGTTTCTGCACCGAGCTGAGCTGTCTTGAGATCACACCCGACGACGGAGACCTCGTCCTGGCCGAGGGCTCCTCCCTCACCCTCACCTGCTCCGGCTCAGGGGACACGACGTGGGCGTTCAAGAGGGACGACGTGCCGTACTTCCAAGTGGAACAAGTTCAAAATGGTGGTCCAAGCTACCAAATTGTGCAAAGCAGCGTCACATCCAGTGTTTTGACCTTGTGGAACGTGAGCTGGAAGCACACGGGGGTGTATCAGTGCATCGATCGACACACTGGAGAATCTAAGGAGGTGGCTGTTTTTGTCCCAGGTGAGGCCTGGCTTGTCATTTAACATTGGTAAAGTGACAAAATAAAGTACATTTAGAGAAGTCACTTGTTGATGGTAAGATATTGATGCACATTATTATCCCACAATGCAATGCACAGCTGCAAAAAAATGTGAACGGTGGTGAGAGACCACCAGGAAGGCTTTGAAAAAAATGAATATTAAATCATTGGGAAAATTATTTGCTTTAAAGTCACAGTTCATCTGAGACCTCGTTATATAATTTTCTGTTTGTAGGAAATGCTGATGTCATGTATACTAACTGTAAAAACAGGATACTATAAAGATGAGTTATAGAGCTGTACACAGTAATTGTTTGATCCACGATTTAGACAATAAAACAAGTTGTGTTTCTGTCCACAGACCCTGATGTGTGGTTCATAGAGAGCTCCCACGGCATGGTGACAAAGACCAGTGAGGAGACCACCGTCCCCTGTGTGGTCACCAATCCCAACATCAACGTCACCCTGTATGAGAGGGACACCGATCTGCCCATCAGGGGGCTTTATGTTCCTAGTGAGGGGTACAAGGCCCCGCTGGAGGACAGGACGTACATGTGCCGGGGAGAGCTGAACGAGGAGGTGAAAGAGTCGCAGGCCTTCTACGTCTTCAGCATTGTCGGTAGGTGTTACATCTTTTCCCAAAATAAAAATGTGGTCATTATCGACTCACCCATGTGTGTGTTGAAACGCCGGAGAACTCACAATCACACACACACACACACACACACACACACACACACACACACACAGAGTTGGGCCCTTTAATTCAATCTCAGCCTACACCCACACTATTAAAGTTAATGAGTCTATCTTTTGAAAGCGCCCATAAAATGTTCATCACATTTCTTCAAACAGCTTATGCAGGATAATTTACAAGTTCGGTAGCCAAAGCACTGCAGTCCAAAAGTATAATTCATTTTCATATTATCACATATGCTTTGGTCACCATACAACTCTCTGGTAGAGGACTTGCTACAGGAGGGTGTGCAGAGTTTTTTTCAGAGAGGAGATAATAAGGTAAATACTGGACTTTTGGTGTCAGAGTGCAATAATTTGGCTAAAAAACAAATTAAAAAGTGCCGCACAAGCTGTGTTTTTGTTCGCTACAGGAGCCAGCTACAAAGATGAGATAACACTGATGAGATAAAAATATTCATTTCAGGGTTTATTTTTGAAAAATTCTGTGATTGATTAGTAGTGAAGGAGACTTTTCTACATATTGTTTTGATAAACCACATCATCGCCATCTCTTCCTCCTCCTCTCCCCCACACTCTTCCCGTCCCAGTCCCAGAGGCCATCGACGCCTACGTCAATGCGTCAAAGACCGTCCTGAAGCAGGGCGAACCGCTGACAGTCAACTGCACGGTGCACGGAGTGGAGCTGGTGTATTTTTCCTGGGATATCCCCAACAGAGAGGTGAGTAGGAGTGGAGCAGAACAAGCGCTTTTGTTCAGCTTTCCCCTTCGTGATCACTCTCAAGGCCTCATGGCCGAGCCCAAATCGCATCAAGATGTAGAGACACACCTCAATTTTTATCCCCCAGTGAAACTCTACTGATAACACGCAGTGTTGGTATTGTAATAATCGGTTCTTTTGGGTTGGATCATAACGACGAGTCTGTCTCCACAGAGAAGTTTCAGCTTTCCAGAATTGTTTCAGATTTTTGCTGAAAGTAATGTTACTTAAGGAGGCGGAAAAACTCACCTGTGTGTGCTATCTACGGGAAGATAAATATCCTGACGCATTTCATGAAGCCTCATTATGCAGACCAATCACATTTTGATCATATTCAACATGATAATAACTTGTCACCTCCTCGTCATTTCCCCGCTCTCTTCAAGGTCATCAAGGTCGAGCCGCTGACCGACGTCCTGTCCGCCATGCACATGCGCTCCTGCCTGATCTTCCCTCGTGCCACAGTGGCCCACAGCGGAAACTACGTGTGCCATGTCCACGAGAGCGTCCAAGACCAGATGGCCTCTGCCAGTGTCAACATCACAGTGCTCGGTTAGACAACCTCACACACACACACACGCACGCAAACAGAACTAAAACAAACTGATGCTGGACAGATTATTATTGTGTTTCGCTGTCAGAGGGAAGACTGCTTATTATGTAAACCTTTACAACTCAAGGTGAAAGAGGTGATCCTTTTAAAGGAAATGAAGACGACTTCTATTTATTTCCGTTCAAAGTGTGAAATAAACCGTTCGCATGGTGTGGATGCCTTCAAAAAACTTCATACGTACATCGAGTCTATATTTAGACTTTTTTGGGAATAAAAAAGTACACAAGAAATGTCAACCATTAACATACAGTAAGCCCAACATCGCAGCAGATGTGTGATGCCCTTGCGAGCAGCAACTTGAGTGCCAATAAAAGCAGGATTCTTCATACTGAACTTCTCTTCCTCGTTCGCTTGACAGTCTCTGAATGCGTTTGGGTTTGTGAATGCTTATTCTATCTGCAGCGAGGTGTGTTATGTTTATGAAATCCTTGAATAACTTGAACCGCCGTGCTCCATGGAGACTAGGACAGTTTAGTAGCTCTCTCTGGACATCTCAGTGGAAAAGACAGATACTGTCTGCAGCAACCAACAGCAGCAGCAGCAGCACGGTACTGTCTCTAGCCTGCTGTCCAGTGAAGTAATATAATCAATTATATAATTAGGCTATAATCAATCATTTTATATTTTATATAACAATGTATCACATGGCTACTTGTATATGAAAGAGGTCGCTTGTAGTGAGATAATTTTATGATAACATTTGTGCAGAAGATCGTGCGCATTATGTTGCTGATGATATTATATTCTTTCCTCAGAACGAGGCTTCGTGGACGTGAAGGCCGCTCAGCAACAAAACATTTCGGCCAAGCTGCAAGAGAACGTGGAGCTGAGAGTGGAGATCGAAGCCTACCCTCCCCCTCAGGTCTACTGGAGCAAAGACGGCGCCACCATCAAGGGAGACAAAACCATCACAACCAGACAAGAGCACGAGATCAGGTGAGACATCCAACCGAAGCCATTAAAAACGCCCTACATACCATAAAGCCACGGAAGACATTTAAATAATTAGCTCTGGACCTCTGTTAGGGTGACGGCACCCGGAGGCGTCCAGCTCTTGTCAGTCATCACCAGATAAGGCCTCCGCAGAGAGAAACACAATACTCTCTGGAGGGCAGGACTCCAATCATTCATCACACGGGAACCATAAACACAAAATACCTGTCACAACTCACAAATGTCTTTCAGTAAAATGCCAAACAATGTGGTAATTGCAGGACCATGTTTTCACATTTTTGCCAACACACATTAAAAATCAAAAAGACAAAGTGAACTATCGTCAGTGTGCTCGATTTACAGATGAGAAACAAGCCTTCTGTTAACAAACACCACCAAGCCCCTCACCATAGATGAAAGACCAATACCAGATGTGACTCTATTTTTTAAGTAAACTTTACTGAATTTAAACAACAACAAAAATTTACAGAACAGTACATGATGACATTGGGTGTTTCTTTTCTTAAATATCCCGCTGAGTTCCCTGGAAATAAATCTAGAGATTAGTTTGTACTCCCAGAAGGAGTGGAAATATGTCCCCATATATAGAGAGCATGATTCATTTTGTGCAAGATAAAAAGGGTGATATGAAACCTGTAGAGAATCTTGTACTCCCTTTGTTACATGTAAAAGTAGATCTAATCAAATCTTTGGCCTCCTGGCGATCATCTTCGATATACTCATTACTCAAATCTCTCATCCCTTTGTGACAAATATTTAGCAGCTCATACATATTGGAAGAAAAGAGCAGTGAGTAGTCATATATATATATTTAAATGTCCTCACCTTTTCTTGTACCTCAGGTATGTCACTATGCTCACCTTGGTGCGGGTGAGGACGGAGCAGAAGGGCCTCTACACCGTCCTCGTCACAAACGGAGATGACACAAAGGAAGTGACCTTTGACTTGGAGGTCAGAGGTGAGAGGCTGTTTGAAGAAGAGTGTTCTTGTGCATTTTGAGTTCTTAGACTGCAGTCCCGGTCTTGAAGGACAGACAATTTGAAAGTAATGTTTTTCCATAAGAAAAATCAGGGACAGACTTTGTTTTTATGCATGTCAGTAGTGATTAATGGCCGCTGCACCCCCTGTGTGTAGTTCCCTCTCAGATTAAAGACCTGACTGACCACCACCTCCCTGGGAAGAGACACTTGGTGACCTGTGTAGCTGAGGGGGTCCCAACCCCGACCATCCAGTGGTACAGCTGTGACAGCATGCACCAGTAAGTCACCCATTCATCACTGAACTGTCACATAACAAACACCGGGGGCTGATCGTACACCGAAATATATTTGACTTTCAAATTCTGTGTGTCTGCTTTGACCGCTGATCTCGTGTCCTGCTGCAGGTGCAGCAACCAGACGGCGGTGTGGCAGCCGTTGACACCAGAGCCAGAGGTGCTGAGCATCCAGACCAACGTCAGCTACAGCGAGACTCGTAAAACCAGCCAGGTGCGGAGCCAGGTGACCTTCCACAAGCCCCAGCAGGTCACAGTGCGCTGTGAGACCAGCAACCAAGCAGGACTCCTCGACAGAAGAGACGTCAAACTGGTGTCCAGCAGTAGGTGTCACAACAAAATGTCCTATTTTAGTAGTTTTTTTTTATATTTCAGTGCCATTTGAAGGGCATGTCTAACATTATATTGTGCGTATGTTTACCCTAGATCTATATAAGTATAACTTTCTTTAGAAAATCATTGCCAACATGTTTATAAAGTGAGGATTGAGAATTGTGACAACTTGGTTAAATGTTCTCTGTTTGAATTTACAAACTTTTCTTCATCTTTTGCCTGTTGCAGCGCTGTACTCCCAGGTGGCAGTATTGGCTGCTGTTTTAGCCTTAGTGGTCCTCATTATCATATCTATCATCATCCTCATCGCTGTATGGAGGAAGGTGAGAAACAACAAACTCAACCATCAACATTTTCTTTTAGATCCTCTTCACAAGTCATATGTAAATAAAAAGTATTGTGAAACAAAATGTACAAAAGAAGCCTTTTACCTTTTTTCAGTTTCGTTCTCGTGTGTTTGTTCTCAGAAACCTCGCTATGAGATCAGATGGAAGGTGATAGAGTCTGTGAGCCAGGACGGTCATGAGTACATCTATGTGGACCCCATCCACCTGCCCTATGACCTAGCCTGGGAAATGCAGCGAGACAACCTGGTGCTTGGTGAGTCCTCAGGGACAGATGACAGTGTGGAGAGCTGTGAAGCCCAATGAGACACTTTATGTGACATAGGCTGTAAGAATGAACAGGCCTTGACTAAAATACAAAATGTATTTGTTCAAACATAAACATTTCAAATACTGAAATGACAATACAATTCATCATTTGACACTGAATTAGGCAACAAAAAGAAACTGATAAAAGTAACACATCTATGCAAAATATGTGTATATATATGTCATTAAAACTATTATTAATATCTGCATAAACACAAATTAATAATACTTAATTAATACATACAAAGCTAATTTGACAAATATATGTTATAATATAGTTTGCAAAAGGCAAATAACAATTGGGATTGTTATTTTAAGCCTGCGTTGGTATGCATGAAATAGATGAATTAATCTATTTATTTATGTATTAGATTACTGTTAATTAATGTAATCATGTTTTTTTTTAGTTTGTTGTTGCTTTGGTTAAATCATGTTTCATTTGATACATTTATGATTAATTATTTGTTTTTTATTGCTCCCTCTTTTTTGTAGATCAATTTATTAATTGCTAAGTTCTTGTGGTTCTTCATTGTTAGTTGCAACTAAAATGGGTCTGTATCACTTGTTAATATCAGACTTTAAGAGCAAAGAAACGATTATGTAGCCATCACCAGGTGACTGTAGTGCTGTGGGTGGTTTGGGTCGTCTGGGCGTAGTTGAGGCTAGAATACTAAGTGAGCTTTGTTAAACTTCTCTTCTTGGCTCTAATCCCGCCTCATCTTTAAAGCTCTTTGTTTTTGATAATCTGTTGTCGGTAGTCAGCTGCTCATACAAACAGGAAGCTTCCATGTTAGATCGTTCTTAAGAAAGTCATCTGGACCATCTGTTATAAGCTGCACAAGCCAGTTACCAGAGAAATGCGTTTACGTTGATATTTTACTGAGCAGAGAGGTTGTCCCTCTGTTCAGGTCTACCATGTGCTCCATTCACACTCCGTCCCACTGAGCCTCTCTTTGTGTTTCAGGTCGCACTCTTGGATCAGGAGCCTTTGGCAGGGTGGTCGAGGCAACTGCGTACGGTCTCACTCATTCCCAGTCCAGCACAAAAGTGGCCGTGAAAATGCTGAAATGTAAGACATACAATGTAAAAACGCAGTCGAAAGCCATGTGCGTACTTGTGTTAACAATGTGGAGACCACGGCAGAGCCCCCTGCATACATTAGCTGTCAATTATTGTGACACCAGTGCCGTATTCCTGCAGCAGCCTGCTGAGCTGCAGTTTGGTTGCCAGCCTGGTTTGAGTTTCAGCCAACAGGTCATTGAGCAGTTTGGCAAGGAGGGAGTGTGCACTGGTCTCAGTATGTTTAGTCCTCCTGTTCTCATACCTGACTCATACTGCCCTACTTATAAACAACCCTCTCTCTCTCTCTCTCTGTCACCATCCAGCTACAGCCAGGAGGAGTGAGACTCAGGCTTTGATGTCAGAGTTGAAGATCATGAGTCACCTGGGTCCTCACCTCAACATTGTGAACTTGCTGGGCGCTTGCACCAAACACGGTGAGCATCACAGTGAGCACCAGTGCTACAGTACTAACACCTGTGATAGGTTGTTTTATAGTTTATGCATCAACAGTACCTTACATCAGCTGTGAGCATTTTCTTCAATGGAAACCATCCTGGTGGTTCAGTTGGCTGAGGTGCCTACTTTTGCAAAACACATTTTTCCATTAAAATGTTCTCAAAAAGGGAAGTCCTGTCTCTTCAAAGTGAAGAGGCAATGGGAAACCATGTTGATAGTTTAACATGCTCTTAAAAGGTTACTGTAAAAATTCATATGTGCTCAGTATAAAATATAAATAGATTAACATTTGATAAAATTGTGCCCATTTTTCTTCATCTGATTAAGTAACAGACATCATATTTGCACTAACAGTGCGTCAGAAGAAAGCGAGACCGCTGCAATTTCATGCAAAGGGTTCAATCATTCATGTGGCTTCAGAGGTTGCTGAAGAGCACAAGGCCAGGCAAAAGTTGCCTGAGCAACAACCCATTTGTCCTCTTTGACTGAGCAGCCCCCCCCAGAGGAAAAAAAGAAGTATACATTTTTTTTTTTTAAATTCATCTTTTATTTTGGGTTGCATAAATAAGAGTAGCTCATAATTCACAAAATCATCCAAACTCCATTCCTTTTTATCTTGTATGCCCAGCAACCAATTGTCCCCTTGGGATAACTAATTTTTTTTTGTTTAAATTGAAATTAACTGAATTAGATTCTAAAAACCAAAACACACTTGCAGGGGGCTAAATGCTTAATATAGAAAATGTAAATGCAGAAAATAAAAGGTGCATTTTTAAATCAACCCGGTTTACTTTGGACTTGGGCTTTATGTTAACACACACAAACACTCTGCAGTTTCTCTTTTATTTCGTTAATCATTAAAATGTAAAACAGATTTTTAAAATTGATTTGTGGTTAGTTAAATGACCATATTTCACACCATTCAGGTATTAACAGCCCCTCAAAATGTTCTCCCTGCACGGCCCTGTGTAAGAGAGGGAAACATGAACAGAAATGATGCCATCTACATTCTGTTTGGGCTAGAAACATTTATTAGCTCATCAAATTATGGCAAAGAGTGGTCGGGCAGTAAGTTGGAAGTATACTAGCAGACAACACCACCCGGGGACTTGCACCCCAGGAAATACTAAACAAAACCTTGAATACTTCTCTGGTAAATGGATAAGGCCCACAGATTCGTTACGGAGGAGGCAGAGACGTGTTTGCAAAAGAAGTCAAATATTTTATTATAATTAATCAAAGAAAAAGCACCAAATAAGATGGGCCTGGAGCTGTAGGGAAAGAAAAGATGATTAAACAGATTAAAAATTACACAGACTAATATGGTATGATTAAAATGGTTCTTTCTCAGACTACACTGAGGAGGGTGCAGGGGTGCTACCACTTACTCACCTTGGGTGCAACACAGCAAACCTCACAGCAAAACTATGGTGCAGTCCATTTGTGTCCCAGTGCTCTTAACTCACATGCAACAGATGGAGGTACGTCACCATGGGTGCCTAGCCTCCCAACAAAATGACTCTCAGCTTCTGAAAGAAAAATACTACAAAAAGAATTAAACAACCAAACAGAATAAACACAATCAAAGCTTAAAAAAAAAAAAAAAAGCAAATATCTCACTAAACACCTGATTTAAAAGATAAACCACAGTTTTAAACAGCAGTTTCACATACCTGCAGCAACACCAACTCTACAACAGCATGTCAGGCAGAAGCAAGAGGACTTACCAGGCCCCAGGTGCGTTATATAGCCTGGCCTGATTAGTGGGATGGTGGAGGAGGAGTCAGGTAAGGGGCTGCGTTCAAAAACTGCACACACTATTAGGGGAACCTAGGGAAAATGCACTTTACCACAAAATGATCAATGGCTGCCCCTACCATGCACACCTATGCATAATTTCAACCATTTATCACCTGTTTATTTATTAACCACAGTTATGTTTATGTCAGTTATAGATTTAATAGCAACACACAGAATGATTACTTCAATTATATATTGTTTAATAATTCACAAATAGCGACTTTATCTTTCATTAAAAGATAAATTATTGACATTATAATATATCATTTATATATGAACATGTCAGAAATATAATTGAATAACTTAACTTAGGCCTATACAATATTATTTAAGTGACTAATGTATAAAATTAATTCATGACTAATGTTGACCATTAAATAAAATGTATACTATTTAACTAACTTCTAGCTTAATATGTGCTTTTTAGTGTATATTTTTGTTGCATGAAAAGTAAATGTGCCCTGCCTATTGTGAAATTAATGTTTTATTTTGATTTCTCTCATTCCACCAATCAGGCCCTCTGTATCTGGTGACCGAGTACTGTCGCTATGGCGACCTGGTGGACTACCTGCACAGGAACAAGCACACCCTCCTGCAGAACTACGCTGAGAAGAACCAAGACGACGGCTGCCTCATCTCTGGAGGAAGCACTCCGCTCAGCCAGAGGAAAGGGTGAGAAGAACAGACACACATTTTATATAATGTCACATATAGAGATAGACACAGATGTCTTCCTCACATAAAGTTTGATATGATGAAGAAACATGAATAAATATGGATTCAAGTCCGTTTGTCACATTACATTTTTCCACACTTGGTGTATCCCTCCAGCTATGTGTCCTTCGGCAGCGAGAGTGACGGAGGATACATGGACATGAGTAAAGATGAGCCCACCATCTACATGCCCATGCAGGAGCAGATGGACACCATCAAGTATGCAGACATCCAGCCCTCTCCATACGAGTCTCCCTACCAGCAGGACGTCTACCAAGAACAAGGTTTGATTTGTGTGTCCATGTTGATTTAAGTCTGTAGACTCGGTTGAGTATTGACAATAATCCATTTTCCAGTGTTGTAAATGTTGCAAATAAGTGTGGAGAATTCAGCACACAGGAAACAAGGAAGAATGATAAACACTTGAAGTACAGTATGATGTGAGGCCAACCAGTAACCATCTGCCACAATGGATGAATTAGCTGTATTTATGTGTGCTATTTTTATGTCACGAACACATGAATTGTTTTCGCTCATAAATCAATACATCAATTCGCATTCTGTCCGCTCTTTGATCAAAAAGCACTTAGAAATGACACAGCGTGTGAAGGGCATGAGCTTAATTTCAGCCCATGCAGTCACAGGACAGCCGGAGTTCCCCCAACTACAAGACAATGTCTTCATTCATGAGATGCTCCCCACCTTCTCTTCTTCTTCTTCTTCTCATTGTTTGTCATCTCACCTTGTCATCGTGTTCAGGTGGCGGCAGATTGGACCTGGCCATCAGTGACTCCTCCGTTCTCACCTATGAAGATCTGTTGGGCTTCAGCTACCAAGTGGCAAAGGGGATGGAGTTCCTCGCCTCCAAGAATGTAGGATATTAAAAATAATGTTGCATAATATGTAGCTGCTGATATTCACTGGATTCTGTGAGTTTGTTTACATTTAAAGGGATAGTTCCATATTTTGCACTGGAGATGGATACCACTCTCACGCCTGTACGCCAAATATGAAGCTATAGCGAGCAGCCGGTTAGTTTAGCTTAGCATAAAGACTGGAAACAAGGGTAAACAGATAGCATGGCTCTGTCTGAAGACAACAAAAAGCCACCTAGCACCTCCACAACTCACTAATTAACACTTTATATCTTGTTTGTTTCATCTGTACAAAAACTGAAGTGTGAAAACAACTATTTAATTGAATTTTATTCCACCACAGTGCGTCCATCGTGACCTCGCTGCCAGGAATGTGTTGATCTGCGAGGGCAAACTGGTGAAGATCTGTGACTTCGGCCTGGCTAGAGACATCATGCATGATTCCAACTACATCTCTAAAGGCAGCGTGAGTATCAAATCATAAAGGATAAAAAAACAAAGCACATGATGACATTTCTTGTTCCTATCAAGTTTGACTGCGACAAAAACTAAATTAATGTAATTTCACCAACATTAGCTAAATATCACACTGCAAATAAGATCATTAGTGGGGCCGCAGTGGTAGCAAATAAGTACAAACTGGACTCTTTCAATCTAATATCTAATATCTAATGTCTAATGTCTCATTTCTTTCATTCAGACCTTCCTGCCCCTGAAGTGGATGGCACCAGAAAGTATTTTCCATAATTTGTACACCACCCTGAGCGACGTGTGGTCATTTGGCATTCTTCTTTGGGAGATTTTCACACTTGGTCAGTAAAAAAAAACACATTTACGCACATTAACACGCAAAATGCCAATAACCACAATCCGAATCAGAACCGGTTTACACATAAGAGGGATTCATCTTCTTTAATTGCTTATATATATATACACGTATATATCACATTTTACAGTTTTCACCTGCTTGACTCCTTGCTAACCCTTGAAGTCACACAAACATTCCCGGACTCCCCCTACATTCTTCTGGTAAACTGTAAATTATGTGTTTCAAGGTGTCTGAAATGACAATGAATGCGTGAATGCAAAGCAAATTTCAAATTCCATGTCTGATTGAAAGTACATACCAGTTTGTTCAAAGACCCATACGAGGTCTTAACCTTATTAGGCACAGTCAAGCTTTGAAATCAGCATTTCCTCTTTTTTTTTTTTATTTTAAAACCCCTCCTCTTGCCACCATTTTTGGGAACTACCATGAAAACAAAGGAGACAGTTTATTGCTTTTGCAGTTTAAGCCCAAGTGGTGAAAAACAAACTCACAATCCAGCCTCTGTAAGTGATAACCAAAGATTCTCTGTGCTTCCCCGTCTTAATCTGACTTTCACTTGACTTTTTAGAATTGTTTTTCTTCCTTCAGATCTGGGTCAGAAGAACAACAATCAGTTGGGCCTGATCTTTCCGGAAAATAAATGTGCATGACTTCAGATTTATGGTTTAGATAGATGTCTAGTCTGTGCATGACTTGTGAAATGCCTTCTGCAGGAGGAACCCCCTACCCTGATCTGCCCATGAATGAGTTGTTCTACAGCGCTTTGAAGAGAGGCTACCGAATGGCCAAACCTGCCCACGCCTCTGATGAAGTGTGAGTCTCACTGTAACCTTGCCACTAATGTTACCTCTCCAGTAACTCATAGACATGAACATGCAGAATAAGAAATTAATTAACTCTATTTTGTTTATGTTGCAGTTATGACATCATGAAGAAGTGCTGGGATGAGAAGTTTGAGAAAAGGCCCGAGTTCTCCTTCCTGGTCCACAGTGTTGGGAATATGCTGGCAGACAGCTATAAAAAGGTACTTTATTCACATATTATTATATAACTATGTGCTTGGACTCTATACCACATATTCCTGATCTCCAAATGTTATTTGGCTGAGGTTATCTACCAATTCCTTCTACCAAACTTGCAGGATAACTTCAGTTCACACAACAGAAACACTGTCCACCAGTTTGATTCCTCACTGATTCCTGAAGTAGAAAATCTTTGGCAAACACACAAACTGCTGATTAATTGATTCCTCACTGCTGAAATAATCAAACTATTGTCCCCTGGCAACAGAAATACAGCCAAGTCAACGACAACTTCCTGAAGAGTGACCACCCGGCAGTCGCCCGCACCAAACCCAGACTCTCCTCACCCTTTCCGATCGCCAACCCAGCATTCGGCTCCCCACCCCCCCTCTACGTCCCCCCGGACCCCTACAGCCAGAGCCCGAGCCCCGGAGAGTTCGGACAAGAGGCAGACACACAGGAAGTCATAACTTCATACAACGAATACATCATTCCCATCCCAGACCCCAAGCCGGAGGACGTTTTCACTGACGTGCCGTCAGAAAGCCCTGCAAGGTACAGAGCCGCAGATAAAAAAGTTGCTGCACATGTTTGCCAAATGCTAGCGTTACAAGAAAGATGAGGATGTATTTGCTTTACAAGAGCAGTTTTTTTTCCCACCACACACCCACTCATCCAGATGTTGAGCTGAGACAATAGCTGTATTATGGAGGCAGATATAAACATGCAGCCAAGCAAAGTTGGCCGAATAAATGTTTAACTGCACGAAATCCAGATATATTTACATATGTAATCACAGTTTTAGATGAGGATTTAGTTGTTGTTTAGTATTAGTCTGTGTGTTCAAAGAAGTCAATCAGTTTAGGGAGTATTAGCAGATTCCAACCCTGTGTTTTGAATTTTGGCAGTGGGGCGGTAATTTTGTTTACATTTGGATCATAGATTGTAGTTTTAACATTGTGGTTTTGGTTTGAGGTGTTTTGCCCCCTTGAGCGATAGAGAAGCAGTGTTTGTCCAGGGCCATGGAGGCCATCTGGCAGCATCTTAAAATAAAATAAGAAATATTCACTACATGGTTCAATCAATTTGGGATGCACCGATACCGGATCAGATATCAGGCCGATACTGACTTAAATAGCTGGATCGGGTATCAACAATGACAATCTATTCAATTCAATTGTATGTTGATATACTATATTATATATACTGTATTATACTATATTATTTTAACTATTCTATTGTTATTTTACTGCTTATTTGCACCAACAAAACAAAGCAAATTCCTAGTGTATACCTCATACACCCGGCAATAAACAAGATTCTGATTCTATATACATTATATACCAAAATTTGAATTCCTGTGTAAGTTTTGACCAAGGTTTACAATTGAATTGTTACTCCTGTTAATTTTGAAGATTTTTGACCAAGTTGCTGGTGCAAAATGTATTATTCTATTAATAACAACTCAATAAATGTATATCTATGTATTTATACACTTTGTTTTACAAAGTTAGGAAAATAATGTTTAAGTCAAGCCTGATGTTGCCTCACACATAAATGACTGATCCAGTCACCTCCACACAGTGACGCATACAGCTTATTAATTAAACACTGGTATTGGATCGGTACTTGGTATCAGCCGATACCCAAAGCTCAGGAATCAGTATCCGTATCGGGACTGAAATAGTTGGATCGGTGCATCCCTACAATCAATAACAGGATTATTCAACAGTCGCCATAATAATTGTCTTAAAATTGTACAGTTATGGCTAGAGATGTAACAATTAATTAGTAGATTGACGAATAATTAGTTGATTAACAAAATAATTTCTGATTAGTTTTCTAAATCATTTTCAGCAATGATCAAAAGATGCAGGCCTATTTATGGCCTTTCAAAGTTTAGACATTTCAGTTCCAGTTATATCATTTCTAGTCGGCCAACTTAAATTAAGTCTTCGGACCAGTAATTTAGTACACGTGTAAGAGTACACAGGGAGTACTCAACATTTCTCAAAAAATATTTATTTATTGGAAATGCTTTTGTTACTCTGAAGTATACAAAGCATTTAAATGTTCTCAACACAGGTGAGTAGTTTTATTTTTGAATTTTGACTTGTGGTTGCTGGAAGGAAGATGTGAAAAATGAGGGAAGATATCAGGCTTTATTATTAAACTGAATAAACACAGACTGCGGTGTGTCTTTCTAAGACTCCTGTGTGACTGAGTGCACAATGTGAAGTTGTGTTTTGTCGTCCCACCCTCAGCTCTCTGGCTCTGGAGGAGGAGACGGACTCCATGTCGCAGGACACTGCCGACACTCTCCCAGAAGAGGACAGACTGGAGGAGACCAGCGAGAGAGACGCTCTGCTCGGCTCCTCCGGGACGCCCGAGGTAGAAGACAGCTTCTTGTAGCCACCCTTAGAAAACATCCTCTTTTCTGGGGATTGAAAAAGGGAACATGACTAAACTAGAATGTAGCATAAATGGAGACTGAGAAGGCAATCTTTCAATTTCCACTACGCACTCGAAAAGTTTTGCCCTTCTTTTGAGTTTTGTATCAAACTTAGTACCTCTGAAACTAAAATGGTTACAAATAATGAGCATGATGTTATCATAGAAGCTTGCCATAATATGAATACGGTACTCTCCTCTCAGTCTAAAGAGAAGTAAAGATGTATTTACTGTATTTTCTATTATAGCCAGAGACTCATGAGGCCTTATGTGATAATAATATGTGCTTTTTTTTTGTTAGACACATTTAGCTATATGTCCCTGTTCACAACCAGCGTAGATATTTAGAAAAGTTTTAATAACACAAAATGATTAACACAACAATATAAACAAATACACACAAAACTGTCCAAACAAGAACAATATGTCATTACCATATTAGTAGTCATTAGCATTATGTCCTAAACCATGATCAGCCATGGAAGTAAGCAACTGAACTTAAAGGTTCTATTGATAACATTCAGCCACTAGATGTCTCATTCTCCCTCCCCCCGTTCCATTGCATATACTTCACAACAAGTCGTTGCCAGGCACTGACCGTCAATCTCAGCCATTTATCCATTTTTTCCAGACTAACTGACGACCCAGGGATCACGTGACACCAACGTTTTACTATTGGCTCACAAGCCTTGTTAGAAGTGGGAACCAAACGTCAGATATCTTCCACAGACATAAACAAAACATTCATTTTGGACCCGCCAAAATTTTTAAAATGATTAATTCACAATCATAATAATTTTTCCAGGTAAAGACATACTTTTATGCGGCACCTTTCTAAAAGCTCCTTTAAAAAATATATATATATATTCGTCTACATAAAAGTGTTATCAATAAGACCTTTAATGTTGCAGTACAACATTACAAGTACAAGTTGTACAAGTACAACCAACAGCTGTATTCACTGTATTATAATATTTTTGTAAAATGTTATTTCCAGGACATGAAATAAGACAGACAGATTCTACATGCACTGTTTTACTATGACAAATACTTTAATTTTTAGTTACATAGAGGCGAGAGACGTTTCCAGTTTTCTTTTTTTTTTTTGGGTGAGAATTATATGAAATGTATATGTCATTTGTGAATTTTGAATACTTGTTTTGTATAGGTTCAATTCATAGATCTGTGCCAGATTTGCACTTTATTTAGAAAAATGTGGATATTCATAAAGAAGATATAAATATACTCTAATAATAAAGATCTAATAGTTCAACTTTGGACTTAAACATGTGGCTGTTACAGTAAATCAGTTTCTGTGGTGACAGGTGACTTTCTCAAGTGAAAATACTTAACACAGCGTATCACTGCCTTATAGCACAAGATGGCACACATGAGTGCCTTTGTATAGACTGACTGATCTTTGCCTTGCAGCTATTGTTGCTTGCCGATTATGGAGGGTTCTTTATGGAGGATTTAGCCGATATGAAGGGCTACTGTACTCAAGGAACATAGATAAATAGCCATATATACACATGTACAAATGATGCTTTTAGTCTTCTGCTGCGTTGTATAGCATTCACTCACACAATGTTTCTACTGTCAGTACTATAGCATTGACAAATAGTCCCATATAAAACAACATGTCATTTTCTGTAGCGGTTTAAAATGCACAAGATCACTGTATCACAAGCTATGGTACCAAAGCTCTTCTTAACGTTTACAAATGTATTTTTTATATGTGCCATTTTATATGTTGTAAATGTGACAATAAATGTGTATTATCATAGTAACACTGAGTCTTTTATGAATTCAATAGCTATCATCTGGCTGCCTTACTCTGTCTGCATCTATGTTTTCACTGTTAAAACAGCTAAAAAAAATGACTTATATTATTATAGTATACTTAAAAATATTGACACTCATACTGTATCTCTCAGTGGCTTTTTCTGATTCCTAGGTCAGATTTCAAAGAGCCTTTTGACTTTCCTTCCCTCTCCCACAAATCCACGCTTAAAAAGCCTGGCAGCCATGGTCCGGCAGTGGTGGAGGTGATTAGTCTCACCTCAACAGATATCTCGGGAGAATCGGGCCTTTCTGTGGCAAATTGGAACTGCTTCATTAATTTGTTGAGCGTGATGTGCTGATCCGCCCCCCACGCACACACACAGTTCCCTCCACCCTCCACCACTTGCTGTCTGAAAGATTTCATGTTTGCTGTGTGACTTCAGTGACTGTAAACAAGCAGAAGGGAGAAGAGGGCAGAGGCAAACAGAAAGGGAAGAAGGGACGCTTGTGTGCCAGCTCTGGATGCTGGAAATATCAAACCCAGGGAAGTGATTATATATACACCTCCCACCTCTGTTAACCTGAAGATATCTGCAGGTGAGTACTTTTGGAATAAATGAGTGATGCTTCCATAATGTGTAATACATCAGCTGTATTTTGAGGTGAAGTTATTCATCAATTCCCTCATTGCAATCATAAAACTCTTTTTTTTTTCTGTTTCCTGATTTTAATGTATATTTAAGAAGATTGCAGTAGACTAGATTGTTGTTCGGCATAGTTTTATGGGCTGCTCTGACCGGTCAGAAAAGAGAAGTGGATGAGAGGGATGAGTGATAACACAACTTCATGTTGGTTTTCTAATTTCTCCAACGCCACAGATCCAAAGAAGAGCACACAGACATTAACATTCAAACTGCAGGTTGGGAGTTGATCCAGGATGCAGTCCTACCTCGCTCTGCTGATGGGGATTGTGGCCTCTGCTGCTTCAGGTAAGGCCCGGCAAACACTTGACTGCTAAATCTACAGTGCATTTAGTGTCTTTTTCTGTGTCTTTTCTACTCACTCTGGTTGCTTTTTGACAGCTAATGTAGATTTAAACAATCTGAAATGAAACGATGTGAGTGAACGAGGCAGACAAAGCATACAGAAGAGATTTTCTTTATCATTTTCATGTTTGATTTGAAAGATGTAAAGTCTGACAATATGTAGGATGTAAAAAGCTCTACAATTTTTGGATTAAATCAAAGTTTTAAATTAAACACAATGACAACAAGATATATTCTTTCTCTCCACCACAACTAATATGTATGAAATGTATAAAAATACATACTCTGACATGACTTCTATTATTGTATTACGCTCTAATTCTAACTCGCACATTTCATGGCATAAACTCGTGGTCAGTGCAGTGGAGCTAAGAAACAGTGCATGCTTCTCCGTCTGAGATCTAACACACGCCTTCTTTCTCTTCTTTTTCCACTTTGGTTCGGCTCTGAACACGACACATATGAATATCACCCGCCAAGCATCAAATTGCAATTTCATGTATTTGCATTTGAGCACATAAAAGCTTCTGTTGTTTGGTTTAATAATGGCTGAATGAATTAGTTTGGCTTTCTGGCACGTTACTGTATGAGGTGTGATTGGGGTCACTTTGAGGTTGGATGAATAGTTCATTTGGATGAACACTTTGAGGGAAATGCAAATGTTTACACTGATGATCAGGAGGTTTAGAGCTAAAGTGCTGATTGGTTTCATTCCTAGTTCTCTACATTATCTTGTTTGTTGTGGTCAATAGAAAAAAATGCTGAACACGGAATCTCAGTTCTGCTTCAAGCTTCATAACACACTGTCCAAACCTCTAAATTGACACTTTTATAACCTTTACCGAAAGTGAAGAGTGAACACTAAATGAGAGGAAAGAGAGGTCAGGCTAACAGCAAAGTCAGGTCAGTCCCTCCAGTGTTTTCCAGAAGTGGTCCAACACCTCAAAAAATCTTAGATGCGACGAATTGTCCAGCTGAGTTTCTACAATTTTCCAAATCCTGCACAAAGTCCTCAAAGAGAGCACTGTTCTTCATCACTGAAACATCTACACTCCCTGAGGGTTGGGGTCTTTTTGAGCACCCTCACAGATGGATGAAAGATATGACTCCTTTTTTCATGCTTATGATTCTTGAATGAGTGTCTTCTCTTATTTGTGGTGTTGAACATGAGGGCCAAAGTAAAAAATTACATCAGTAACAGATGCGGAGCTTTTCATGTTTACAGTTCTTACATCTCCAGTGACATTGAAAAAAGCAGAAGTGAGAAGGGTCGAGGGATGTTGTCCAAGTCTTCAATCTGTTTCCTGAATTCATGAGATTGTTTTCAAAATAGATCTGAATCATGGCGCCGGCGAGACAGCTCTGTTTTTTGTTTTTTTAAATGACCAAAACAGAAACAAAGTCTGGATTATCAACAGGGAAACACATAATAGAGCAAACATACTCTCTGAGAACTTCAACAACAAAGTCTATCTATGATTAATTTGTTCTCACTGTGCCTAGAAAATCAATAAATGCATTCATTCATTTATATTTTTTGCTCCTTCTCAGCGGAATGGAGGCGTCCGGTGATCAAGCTCAACTCTCAGGTGGTGGTGGGTTCGGAGGTGGTGGTCAGACCTGGGACCCTGCTGGATCTGAGGTGTGAGGGTGACGGGCCTGTAAACTGGAAAACGAGGCTAGCCAAACACAAACGCTTCGTGTCCAAGGGCAGCGGGAACGTCCGAACCTTCAGGGTGGAACGTCCCTCTGCAGAGTTCACTGGAACATACAAGTGTTTTTACACTGCTGAGTCACTGCAACCGACCTCCTCAGTGCATGTGTACGTAAAAGGTGAGCTCGGATAAATGAGAACAGAACAGTAGGATGAGCTTCCTAATGTTGACTTGTAAGTGCTTGGATGGATCATCGTCCACACTGGTTATACTTTTCTGTGATTAGACTTCCTCAGTGTAAATCTCACATTAT
This sequence comes from Sebastolobus alascanus, assembly GCA_916701645.2. Taxonomy (NCBI): domain Eukaryota; kingdom Metazoa; phylum Chordata; class Actinopteri; order Perciformes; family Sebastidae; genus Sebastolobus; species Sebastolobus alascanus. Next base: position 217,327 of record CAKAOJ020000183.1, read on the forward strand.
TCTCTATAATCTAATGAATCCGTTTCTTTATCAGATCCAAACCGTGTGTTCTGGACCAGCAGCACGTCCCTGCGGGTGGTGAGGAAGGAGGGGGAGGACTACCTGTTGCCCTGCCTGCTGACTAACCCAACAGCCACAGACCTGGGCCTCCGCATGGACAACGGCACCTCCGTGCCAACGGGGATGAACTTCACAGTTTACCGCCAGCGCGGTATTCTCATCCACAGGCTCCACCCCAGCTTCAATGCCGACTATGTCTGCACAGCCAAGGTCAACGGAGTGGAAAGGACCTCCAAGTCCTTCTCCATCAACGTCATTCAGAGTGAGGCTATACTCGGTTGTCAGGAATTATCACCCCACAGAGTCATTTGTAATGATACGTGCATGAAACGTGATACTCATTTTTGATTTTCTCTTGCTCCAGAGCTTCGTTTCCCTCCATACGTCCTCTTGGAGACAGAAGAATATGTGCGCATTGTTGGGGAGGAACTCAAGATTCGCTGCACGACGCACAACCCCAACTTCAATTACAATGTCACCTGGCAATACACCACCAAGTCGGTCAGTATGAGGCATTTTGGGAGTTTTTTTCTCAATTGACGTAGGAATCACGATTTCAACTCTGATTTCCTCTTTTTGTCTTCAGAAACCAACGATAGAGGAGAGGGTTCGCTCCAGTGGAGAAAATCGCCTGGACATACAGAGCATACTGACCATCCGTGCTGTAAACCTCACAGACATAGGAAATATTTCCTGCACCGGCACTAATGAAGCCGGGCTGAACAGTTCAACGACATACCTGCTGGTTGTAGGTAAGCCACAGAGGGGCAAACAAACAATCACTCCTATTGAAAAGCCTGGAACGTTATCAACCACTAAAAGCAAACTGTTTCGATTCTTCTGAACAGACAAGGCCTACATCAGGCTGCTGCCCCAGCTGTCCCCTAAACTGGCACATAAGGGTCTTTCAGTGGAGGTGAACGAGGGAGAAGATCTGGAGCTCACCGTGGTCATCGAGGCGTACCCCCACATCACAGAGCACCGATGGCACACCCCAACGTCTCCCAACACGTCCACACAGGAGCACAAGCTCATCAGATACAACAACAGGTACGACACCACGAGAGCTGGTTACAATGAAGAGGATAAAAGTGCCTCCAATTGTTCAGCACATAAAAAAACAAAGCAATAAAGTGTAGGCTACTATAGGAAGGGGATGCTCAGGTCAGCCGAGAGGGAAGAGTGGTGTTCTCTTTTTAATCTGTTGACGTACTCGGCGATGACACATTGGAACAGTCTGAATTCAAACCGCAGAATGAGTCACTCCGGATTCCTCTTTTTCTCAGTTTAAAGATCCTTTTTTTTTTTTTTTAGATACCATGCTACTCTGCAGCTGAAGAGGATGAACGCACAAGAGCAGGGGGAATACACCTTCTACGCCAAGAGCGACCTGGCCAATGCATCCATCACGTTCCAAGTCCAAATGTATCGTAAGTGACATCGTAAAACACAAATCAAATCACATTCATGGTGTTGTGGCATGATTAAGTTCCCTTAGGTAAAAGGAAAATGCATGTTTCTTTACATTCATTTTCTCCCCACTGGCAGAGAGACCTGTTGCTGTGGTGAGATGGGAAAACATAACCACACTCACTTGCACCTCATTTGGCTATCCTGCTCCCAGAATCATCTGGTACCAGTGTTTTGGGATACGGCCTACGTAAGTACCACTGCACAGGGAACAGTATAAGTTTGGTGTATAGTGCTTTACATTGACACTCTCAACAGTGGGGCCTTTGTCTGACTGTATATGTTTTTGCAATGAGGCAGCTGCAATGAAAACACCACAGGGCTTCAGCTGGCGATCCCTCTCCAGGCTCCCACCGTGGAGGTCCAGAGGGAGGAGTACGGGGCCGTGGAGGTCGAGAGCGTCCTCACCGTGGGGCCGTCCAGTCGGAGGATGACGGTCGAGTGTGTGGCCTTCAACCTCGTCGGCGTCAGCAGCGACACTTTCGCCATGGAGGTTTCCGGTGAGTCTCGGATCATTCGATTATCATTTGTTCTTTGTCAGGATGTGATCACAAGCGCTGTGCTTCTCAATATGCTATTGTGCAGTCACATGGTGCTCAAGCTAAATCTAATTCTAGTTTATGAAAGTGCGTTGTCATGGTCAGCAGATCCCTTTATGTTTGTTATCTAACTGCAGAATATAACTCAACAATTCATTCATTATTACATTAGAGAATACCAGCTTGTATGACACACAGTCAGTCCATATAAGTTAAATAATGAGTTAATATTGATGTTTCTGTGATTGTGCAGACAAACTCTTCACTTCCACTTTGACTGGAGCAGCAGGCATTCTGGCTATCCTCCTTGTGCTACTGGTTTTTCTCTTATACAAATATAAGCAGGTAAGGTGTGCTTACATATGGCAGTCTAAGTCGTAAAATATTGTTTTGATACAGGACACGGGCTAGGTAGCTGCAGTGTTTTCGTTGTTGTGGTTAACTACAATTTGCTCCTGTTATCATCTTCAGAAACCCAGGTATGAGATCCGTTGGCAGATTATTGAGGCCAGAGATGGAAACAACTACACCTTCATTGACCCCACTCAGCTACCTTACAATGAGAAGTGGGAGTTCCCAAGAGACAAGCTGAGGCTAGGTCTGCACCGTGTCATCCTGAATTGACTCAAATGCACTCATTTTGTAACAATTATTCAGTGCTAAAGAAAAATAGAATATAATAGGAATCAGGAAATCTGACATTTGACTGTGAATAAAAGACCTTCTCGTTGTATTTTCTGTCCCACCAGGGAAGATCCTGGGTGCAGGAGCTTTTGGAAAGGTCGTTGAGGCCACGGCCTACGGTCTGGGGATGGAAGACAACGTGTTGCGTGTAGCAGTGAAAATGTTAAAAGGTGAGCCGATGTTAAGACCTTCGATTAAACAGAGAAAATGCCACTGAGTGGAATCCTAAATCATTTCTTGTGCATGATCAGATGAAGATGAAGATATGATCCGTGTTGTGTTTGTGCAGCCAGTGCCCATTCAGATGAGAGGGAAGCTCTGATGTCTGAGCTGAAGATCCTGAGCCACCTGGGACACCACAAGAACATCGTCAATCTGCTGGGAGCCTGCACCTACGGAGGTCAGACAGCAGCCTGTATTTGTTCTGGGTGAAATTTGAATATTGTAAAAACATGTTTATGAAAGCCACCCAGTTCACGGCACATTTGCATGCAACCATTGGTGATAGGGTCATAACATGGTGTGTCTCCTCCTCAGGACCAGTGCTTGTGATCACAGAGTACTGCAGCCTCGGCGACCTCCTGAACTTCCTTCGTCAGAAGGCAGAGACGTTTGAGAACTTTGTTATGAGCGTTCCCGACATTATGGAAGACTCAAATGACTACAAGAACGTCTGCAGTCAGAGACAGTTCATTCGAAGGTACGTCACCAGACATGTGCGGGCTGATGATGACGGAGGATTATTCAATCTCTGACGTCCCACTCTGTCTTTCTTCTCTTTTTTTCTCCATCCAACAGTGACAGTGGGATCTCCAGTACATCTTCAAGCAGTTACTTAGAGATGAGACCAGCCAGCCAGGTGCCCAATATGGAATCATCTCCAGGTATACACTCTTCCCCCCCCCCCCCAATCCCTGTTTAAATTAACACAAAACTGGGTTTGGGGTAGAAAGCTTTCTCCACCAATCCCAGTTTAAATGAACACAAATGCATCCATAATACAGCAGCATGCTAATGAAAAGCATCAGCATCTTTTTTTACTTCCTGACTCCGGGTATTACTAACATTACTGCTGTCTGATTCTCCCAAGACTCTGTGTTTGAGGAGACGAGTGACTGGCCGCTGGACATTGATGACTTGCTGAGGTTTTCCTTTCAAGTGGCTCAGGGCCTGGACTTTCTGGCTGCCAAAAACGTGAGTGATTTTACCACTAAAAAGGATCCAAGTGAACACACATCTAAAACAGGAAACATTACCGATAATTTAGATTTAATTTAATTTATTTAAATTTGCATGAAAAAGTATAGCTTTTTATAGAATATGATGCATGAGGTGTGAAATCCTTTGTGAGGGGCCTATGAGGGGTATTTCCCATTACATTCTTCATATTTACTCATCGTTGTCTTTTGATGTGTGAGACTACAACCCTCTATGTGTGTGTGTGTGTGTGTGTGTGTGTGTGTGTGTGTGTGCAGTGCATTCATAGAGACGTGGCTGCTAGGAATGTCCTCTTGACCGATCACAGAGTGGCCAAGATTTGTGACTTTGGCCTGGCACGTGACATCATGAATGACTCCAACTACGTGGTGAAGGGCAATGTAAGCCCCTTGAGTACAAGAGAGCTAATATTTACTTTATCATTTACATAAAGACTACATAAAAAAAACACTTTTTGTGCTTTTTCCATTGTGTGTGAAGGCCCGTCTGCCAGTGAAGTGGATGGCTCCAGAGAGCATCTTTGACTGCGTCTACACTGTCCAGAGTGATGTCTGGTCCTACGGCATCCTCTTGTGGGAGATCTTCTCTTTAGGTCAGACAACACATGCATGTGTACCCTACGTTTTACACACATTTATTTCAGGATTCGCTTGCTAACTCTACTGTGTATTATTCTCTATTAGGCAAGAGCCCCTACCCCAGCGTGGCTGTGGACTCCAGGTTCTACAAGATGGTGAAGCGCGGCTACCAGATGTGCCAACCAAACTTTGCCCCGGCTGAGATGTAAGCTCGACCCTCCAGCAACATAAAGTCTGGTTCATACAAAGATGGATCACTGCTGCTTCTTCCTCACAGACTCCCCCCCCTTCTTTTTTTAAATAACACTTTACTTTGTCCAGCCAATGTTGATACTGTCACATGATTATCAGTTGAGTTTTAATAATGGTCGCCTTTTTATCAGCTGGTAAAACGTTATAGCACTCAGCTTATCAGACTCCGAGGTAATAGCCTAACATTTAAGTTGATATAAGCTTTATCAATCACTGATTTATTCAGGACATCTCTGACTACATACATGCTGAAAGACAAAACGCAATACATCGTAATATCAAATCGCAATACTTAAAAATCGCAATATATATCGAATCGGCACCCAAGTATCGTGATAGTATAGAATCGGGAGATGGGTGTATCGTCCCAGCCCTAAAAAGTAGCTGATCCCAACTTGACTTCAGCATTAAACAGTTCAAGTAGCGTGCTTTCCAAATGTTCATCACGACAGAACAAAGAGCCCTTATTTCTTTGCCAGTCTTCCGCTTCATCTAACATCTAAAGTAACTGACACATGAGGTAACCTCATGAAGTACTTTCATTATTCCTGAATTTAATTATATTGCTTCGGGTTATCTCCTAACCCCAAAACATAACAAGCCTTAACTACAAACTTAATAAGCCCAAATGAGAAATCAAAAGGAGTGTTTTTCCCAGTCTCTTAGAGGCCCCTAACATCTGTGTGTGTGTGTGTGCTGATTTGGCTTGGCTGTCACACCACCCGGAATAACTGTGGAAACAGAAGAGACTGAATCTGAGTCAGGGCCTAATCATCTGTTGTTCTGCTGTGTGTCAGGCCTCAGTTCTGCCTGTTAGCCACATGATCTCAAAGCTAGGAGGCCATGTAACTGCTATTTCACGCCAGCAAAATGAGACTGGAGGGGCAGGGGTTCTTATGAACGGGTCTCTCTCATCAAACTGCGTCACCACCACCATAAGCCTCTCCTTTTTTCACCTAATTTGGCGTGATACAGCTCCCTGGTTTTAAGCCACAAAGTCTGAGATGTGAAAATCGAGTTTGGGTTATATATGAACCCCCTTTAACGTATGCCATCTGTGTTTTCTTCCCTGAAATCTGTTTTCTAAGTGGTTCTCTTGTGTTTCAGCTACACGATCATGAAGATGTGCTGGAATCTGGAGCCGACAGAGCGTCCAATGTTTAGCAAGATCAGTCAGATGATAGAAAGACTACTCGGGGACCAACCTGAGCAGGAACAGGTGAGGAACTGGCTTTGCCAAAACTATGCGTGTAACAAGACAAGTGAGGCTCCTGCCAAAATGCCCTCGGAAAATCCTCCTTTTTTAAAATTTAATTCACCATCAAACAACAACAGATTTAACTGAGCTGTGAAACCAATTACAATAATTGGATTTTTTTGTTGATAACATCTTATTTGGTTGCTGTTCCCAAAGGGAGATACGTTCATTTAAAAGTACAAAATATTGTTTGCGATCAAAGGATTCGTTCTCTTATCGCACCGTAATATTCAGATGAAGCTGAGATTTGGTTTGTTGGATCACCATCTGCCTCTCCACAGCTAATCTACCAGAATGTGCAGCAACAGGTCACCGAGGGTGAAGTGTGTGACAAGCCCAAGTGCTGCGACGGCCCCTGTGACCGGTCTTGTGACCACGAGGAAGAGGAGCAGCCTCTGATGAAGACCAACAACTATCAGTTTTGTTGAAAGCCCCGACACCGCCAATCAATCAGCAAATCAATCAGTCATCAGCAAGCATCAGGAAAGTGGGAGCAGCTGCAGCTCCAGAGCGCCACAGCTCGTTCTAACCGCCAGACAGACAGTCGCAGAGTCGTCGCCTTCACAGCTATTTTTTGCCTTTTGCGCCTGCTCGCCAGATAGACTAGCAGCTGCAGTAAGCATGTGACTTGCTTCTTTGCAGACCATGACCAGATATTGCCACGTCTTAACACCGACTGCAGACATGAAAGGAGGAAACATGTCAACAAACTGCACAAGCATCCAAAGCTGTACCTTATCCTAAACGGACTCTCTATCGCTCTCTCTGATATGTATTCGAGGTATAATCTGTTATCCAAAGGAGACTCTGTGTGTCCTTTCTTCTTAACTATATACTGTACACTGTGTTTATTGTTATTTTTTTTATTTCCGCCCCATGACACTGAATGTCTTTGTAGAGATTTCAGCCGCCATAGTCAGCAGGTTGACTTTTATTGCATGTCAGGTTTCTCAGAGGAAGCAGTCACGAACACTATGTGACTACCCATCTTTATGTGCTCCAGACAAGTTAGGTTTTATTCTCTGATCACCTTACAGTAATTGAACGTCCGAACAGTGCGAGCGTTTTTCCCTGTTTTTAACTCCCCAAATCGACCGTGGAGAAGGCAAAGAATGACCATGTTGTTTTCCCCTCTGCGCTTTGGTCATAGCTGTATTTCTTGTGACACGCTTACAGCAGCTGTCAGTTGGTGGCAACATGTGATTGTTCCACTTCTATCTAATTAATGAAGCTGTGTTCGGTGTGATTTAGGAGCACAGAATACAACTGAACTGAGCAGGGAAAATCTGTGGATCCGTTATGGATCAGATGAACAATGTTTCATGTTTGACAATGTGAAATCTTTTTTTGTTGTTGTTCTTTTCTGCGTGGCACAACTTAATCTTCTCATTTCCTGTAGAGTTAGATGAGTGTTAGGATGTAAGCTTCACTGATCTCTATATGTAGCAGTCAGCCTACACTGCCAACTGTTTTAAAATAACATATAAGCTAGCTATGTGAGAGATACAGACTGCAGATTTGTGTGACTTCAGGCATTTCAAATATGTACTTGCATCTGAATGACACACGAGTCAGATGTCTAATAATGTGTATATATATATATCTCATGATGTAAATCAAGAATTATCTTTATTTTCGCTGGAATGTTGTAGAGTAGATAGTAGTACATCAATATGTAATATATGTGTTGTGTGTTTTGTGTTTGCAAACGAGACAATCAATGCAAAAGCTGCAAATTAAATCACTGAAAAACTGCAGAGGCTTTGAATGAAGCTTTACCGTTGAAGCTCCAGAATGTAAACTTTTTATATACTACGAGATTATGATGTGGTGCCAGATGTTTTCTTTGTTGTACCTCACTGAGCTGAAACTGTGCCGCCTTTAAGTTCTTCTCTCCTCACTTCCTATTTTTTTGCTGAACAACGTCCATTCTGCGTTTCCTCTGGAACATTGCCCACAGTATCTGTCAACATTGCACAATCTGAAATCTTTTGTAGGGAAGTATCCGTCCCACCGCTGAGACTACGGAAAGTCTAAATGCTTTTTCTCCTTTGTGGGCTTCAGCTAAAATCACATTTCTTTTTTTTGAAGTAGCTCACCACTTTCGGACACTTTATGGGGTGCCAGACTCTCTGAGGTATATTTTGAATAACGGTCTTTGTTTGGTTGTCTATCAAGAGACATTGCTGAGTTTGAGTAAAGCATAATAATCTCATGCCTTTGTTGCTCTGCCAGTGTCCTCCTCTATTCTTTTCCTTCAGTTGCCTCAGAATTCATTTCTTCTCATAACTGTGGCGTGTTTGTCCAAAAAAAGATCACTCGTCATTTCAATGATCTTATTAGCAACAGCACAAACAAACAAACAAACAAACAAACAAACACTCCTGGGCTTTATGTTGATGTTTCTCCTCAATAAGCTTCTCGTTATGGTTTAAAACTCGTTTTTTTCAGGATTGTAAAGCATAAATAATGAGCTCAATTGCGCTGCTATGCAATAAGTGAAGATTTTAACTGTAACATGTCTGCGTTGTGTTGGTTGTTAACCTTTATTAGACTGATATAAATTCAATTAAGCAGACCTACTGAAGTTGTTTTCAAGTTAAGTAAGTTCTTCTTAGATGTATTGGCAACAAAATGTACTTAAGTATTTAAAAAACTTAAAGCCAGAGTATTCATTATGAAAATGGCCAGGTTTTTGTTTTATGTTGTAATATAGCACAGCATCATATTTAAAGCTAATTTTGCATGCAAAACATGATTCTGCAAAGAACAGCCATGTTATTGAAAGACACGGTATTTCTCTTTGAAACTTAGTGGAGTCAAAGTCCCTCTATCCACAATCCTGACAACCTTGCAAAATGGGAAAAACCCCAACATTAGAAGCTGTGTGATGGGGTTATTCAGGAAAGAATCGGCCCTACTCTTCACACAATTTGGGTCTTTTTCACTCTGGATAACTATGACATTGATGACGTTTGAAGCCTCTTTTCATACCACATGACTGGTATGAGAATGACAGTAAGTCTGGCGGATAGTTTTGATGACGACATGGATGCAAACCCTCACCGCTGTTATGTGTGTAGTAGCCTACATGTCTATTTCCACTGCCCACCATTTCTGACGAGTTATAAAAGAGTATTAGCAGTCACAGAAATATTGGTCTTCAGGACTTTATTGTTTAAACTATTGCAATATTTTCTTTATCTACACAATATACGTGGCTGCTGTGGTGTCTTCTGACCGACAGCTGTCCTTATTGAACACTTGAAGTCTTGACAAATGAACCCATTTTCAACCACTTGGGACGGCCTCAATGCTTCACCAAAGTCTTCTTAGCCTATCATAATTTGAATTGCTAAGCAAAGCATTGGAGAAAAAAACTAACCTCTCTGAAGAGCCTCGTGCAATCAGATCTACTAAATATCTTCAGATCATTCTCAAAAGCTGACTGTCGAATGGTTGACAGGAATTAAGACGACCGATTGTATGTGTCCTCGAATGGATCTCCATTGAGAAGAAAATGAAATCCAGAATATAGCGAAAGCCACAAGGTCCATCGTGATTCAGTTCAATCGACAAATACACATTGATCGTCACTTTTCAAAGCAAACGCCAGTCCAAAAAGGCAACAAGTGGTAGGGGGAGAGGTAAGAGTGTAAAAATGTTAAGCAGAAACATCTCTGAACATAAAACGGAAATAAATTACTATATTCATGGTTAAATATATACATTTAGGCTTGAATCAGCCGAGTTATTAAAATCCTGTTTACATTCTTTAAGTCACAGGAAAGATCCCATTCACTTCTTTCAACTCTTGGCACCCTATTACACAAAATATTGTTACATTCTTTTAGTCGTTTGAAATAATAATAAATCATCTTCAGTCGACTTTTTATTAACTCTCACACTCACTGTAGTTAGAGATGGTTCAGTAATGACCTTGTAACTTGTCATTTCTTTTCTTAGTATATTCACAGAAAACACTAATGATTATTCTTGTCGTTACCTACAATAAGGTACATTTCAGCAACCCTCTTTCTCCAAATTCAGCCTGTTTCCTCACATCAGTAAAACAATGTATAGCTGATTAAATGTGCTGTTGTACAGGCTAGTGTAAGAGGAAAGTACTTGTGGTTAGCACCGTGTCGCTTCCAACTTCTTGGATCCTTCTGGTAGCACTTGCATCTCTCCTCATGGCGCCTCCTTTTTCCTCATGGTCGTCTCTTATTATCTTTGCGTGCAGCCATCTTTGCATTCAGTCCGTCTCTCTGTCTGCATGTCCAACCTGAACATTTCTATTCAGCAAGCACAACCTCACTTGTCTCCGTCCCTCCCTCTTCTGTCTGTCCCCCCGCCCCACTTCCTTCATCCTCCTCTCTCTCTGTGTTGATCTGTGCCACTCCCAGTCGGTACAGAGCATCCCTGATCACCACCTCCCCGGGCTGGCAGGCCTTCACCACTTGGTTAATCTGCTGGCTCACGATGTCTCTGCTGGTGAGGAAATCCACCAGACGGTTGTAGAGGTAGTAATAAGCGGTGTTGTTGAAAACCACAGGTTGCCGCCGTGCACGGCTCACCGAGTAACAGTCCTCTGAGTTCTCTGCGGAGTCATTCTCAGCTTTGTCCGTCTGCTCTGTCTCCTCGTCGTCCTCCTCTTTGTCCAGCTCAGCCGTCAGGCTGACGTAGGGCTCCAGATCTCTGCAGAGGACCATTGAGTGGTGCTCTGGAGGGAGAGCAGAGGGCTCCTGGGCTGCTCCGGGAGGATGAACCAGCCAGCAACAAGATGATTTGGTGATGGGGTGGACCTGCTGATTCTCTGCGACCAACGACAGGTCGGCGCTGTACGGCTGGTCTTGTAGCTCAGCGCATGATACAAACTAAAGACAGCAACACACTATGAGCCAAATGTATGTATACAGTATATATGAGACATGCAGTTTTCTTGATATAAACAGATGTACTGTATTACAGGTTTTATCTGTGAATTAGTGTATACAAAAAGCTAAGGCTAAGCCCAAGCACAAGAATTCAGAAAACAAGATTGAAACCTGCTTTTACTCGAGCTGAATTGACACGTCTAACTCTAAACGACCACTGAAGTTTTTAACATTTTTTTGTTTTCTACAAACGGAGTTCACTCTGTCACGGAATGGGAGGGTGAAGGGACCGGATTGAAATTGGGCCTACATCAACCCTGGCTTTCCTCCCAGTCCTTGCCAAATCAGATGTCTCAGCTATCATGGTAGTTCATGCTTCAGGCCTCAGTAGTTTCTGTGAGTTCATTCCCTGTGTTGTTGTTGTTGTTGGAGCCTGCGATTAACTGATTTTTCCCCGTGTCCCAGGATCATCTGCTTGCCTGCCGACACCACTCACCAGTTTGTCTTCTACCATCGCTCCCTCTGCCTCAGCCAGCCATCCCCTTCTCTCCACCCCACCTCACTTCCCTGTGCTTTTACAGTAAATAACCTCAACTTCCTCTTGTCAGTGTCCTGCGTTTGGGTCCACCATGCTCTCTGATCGTAACACTAATGTTTGTAAATACAGAGAAACCTGGGCTAACATTTATATTATAATCAGTTGAGAAACACAGAAAATTCAAAATTTTTCATTTGAAGTAACTCTTCACTCATATGTGAATACACCTGTAATTTTTATAATAATGAAATACAGATCTGACCTTGATTCTTTCAGTTTTGAATTTTAACCAGCACACGTGTGAGTTCCTTAATAGATAATTGGACTCAAATTCAATCACCCACCTCTGGCTTCTCGAAAGGGTCGGAGAAGCAGCCTTGGTTCCTGCCCCACATCTGGGTTGCCTGTTCTGGGTACTGCATGTCAGCACAGAGCGCCACCTGACGGGCACAGTCGCTGATGTAGACTGGGGGCCAGTAGCGGGAGGACAGTAGCAGGTCTACGTGGTCTCGAGCCGTCTCTCCTCTCACCAAGCACTTAGAACCGCACACCACCTGGAGACAGGTATAGGAGAGACACTGAAACCCTTTCAAAAGTCTTCAAACAGGGGACATTTGAGTCTCGATTTTCACTGTGCTTAGATAACATATTTGTTTTTTATATGGGACTGCACTGTTAGTACTGTCGCCTCACAGCAAGAGGGTCGCAGGTTCAAACCCGGCTTGGGGCCCTTCTGTGTGGAGTTTGCATGTTCTCCCCGTGTTAGCGTGGGTTTTCTCCGGGTTCTCCGGCTTCCTCCCAAAGTCCAAAGACATGCAGGTTTGGTTAATTGTTGACTCTAAATTGCCCGTAGGTGTCAATGTGAGTGTGAATGGTTGTCTGTCTCTATGTGTCAGCCCTGTGATAGTCTGGTGTACCCCGCCTTCGCCCAATGTCAGCTGGGATCGGCTCCAGCCCCCTCCGCGACCCTGAATAGGATAAGCGGTTACGGATAATGAATGAATATATGACCAGGCTGTTGTTTTTACCTTGTGGGGGCAGACCTTGGACAGCTTGCCAGCGGTGATGTGTGGAGGGGGCTGTGGGGCTGTGGAGAGGCCGCCGTGGACAAGTGTGTACAAGGAGATCAGGGAGGCCAGCAGCTCATTCTGACACAGGGGGAGACAGAAAGGAGGCTTTTATTCAAGCAAACAGTAACACTCGTATTCTAGCTAGTATTATACGGTCAACAAGTTTACGGCCAGTCATCAACATACAGCAGCAAAAACATGTGAGTATGACAAGCACATTTCTTTGTCTCTCTCTGTTTCTCACACACACACACACACACACACACACACACACACACACACCTACCTTAGTGGAGTCTGGAGTGATGCTCGCCCCGCAGCGGTCCAGTATTGTTCTCAGTTCGTCCTCACTGTGATCTTCAATCTTGTCGAGTCTCAGCTGACCATCATGAATGAGACGCACCAACGCTGATGGATCTCCTACAACAGATGATGACAACCGTGAGTTTTTATGGTCCACAATAATGCCCTGTGACCAAATTAAACTTAATACTTGTTATGTATAAAAATCATTACTCATAGAATTCATTAAACAATGTAAATCTGTACTGCATGGGAGAATAACTTGACAAGTGGAACCCCTGCATGACATTTGCATCATCATACTATTAACCTAACTATCCATAACAAACAAAACATATATAATCCCTCTGAATTAATCATCTTTTTCCATCTCATTCTCTATGGAACCACATCTCCCTTATTTCAGACTCCAAAAGAATACACTCCACATTTGCTACTGAATATTTCCCAGTCACAGGATTAACACATGTAAAAGACTCAGCAGCGGTGGTTTATAAGAGTCGAGTACCTGAGGGCCGCTGTGTGTGTGACAGGACCTTGTCCTTCTCCGTGTTGATGACAGTGGGACTCCTCATCAGCGGGGGAATGAAGGGAGCGATGATAGAAGCATCCACTCGTGTGATCGGGATGTCAGTGGGGAAAGTCGCTTGCTCGATAGCCTCGCTTTCCATGGTCAGCCAGAAGTCGTCCACGTGCACCTCATCGGAGACTGAATCCTCAGGCCAGGTAAACTGTGGACAGAATGAAATGTGCGTAATCAGGTGGAGAGGTCACTGCAGTATGGAGCATGTAGGCACACACCCAACATCTTCACATACCTACTTTACATTGATTGATTTGTTTCCTGTGCCCAGCCCATATGGTCTTACAAGACACTGGACAACAACAACAACAACAACAACAACAACCAAGATGGCCACCTGACCAGTCATAACATGTGGTTCCACAAATTCAAAGAAAGAAAGGAAATGAGAAAATGTCAGAATATTCAATTTCTCTAACAAAAAGCTCTTATTATGATGGACAGAGTGTTCAGATACTGTCCCTGCTGATCAGCTCTAAGTAGGTTGTCATGACTCTTTAATTTTCCTGCTCTCACCTCCACATTCTTTAGCTCCAGTACGTTGTTTGCGTATCGCTGTGCAATCTCCAGTTTGGGAGCAACACCGCAAATGCCGCAGATCATGTCGTTGTAATCGCGCACCGTCAGACACTCAAAGGCCCAGTAGCCACTCAGGAGGAGCTCTTGAATGTGAGATAACTCCTCCGGACTCAGAGCGTGGACTGATGCAAAAGAGGAAGACACAGTTTGCAAATGTTCAAAATACCAGATGGAAATTAAACAGCAGAATTCATGTGTGTAGAGTTGTCCAATGTTCCAGTGTTTTACCTGGGTGATTGGGGGTTTGGTCTAGTACGGTCCTGGCTGCCTGAGGGGGGGGTTGGCCCTGTTTGATACCGGCCCTGATCTTCAGAAACAGGTCGATACTAACTAGCAGTCTGTTCCCAATGTTGAACAAACCTGTCACAAAAAAAAAAAATCAACATCTTAATTCACAAAGCTGACAATAGGCCATACCACAGTTAAAGAAAAACTTCCTCAGGACAAACTGTTTATAAGCACTTGATATACTGTGACTGAGCATTAACACATGAGCAACATATTGTTGTCTAGCTGTGATCTTGTGCCAACAAATAAAACAAAACAGTATGAAAAGCTGCAGCCTATATCTACTTACTGTTTCTTATACTAAGCAACAGAAGGTTTCTGTTAAAACACTGGAGATAAATGAATGATGATAAATAATAATAGCATATAATATAATAATAGCTGTGTCTGATATATTTGCTTGCCACATTAAGCAACTAAATATCAGAATAAGCTTGGCATTTTAATCTTAAAATTAAGATTATTCGCTGGTCTTTGTCAACACAAAAACATGTAAAACATTTTGAAAACACGTTCCTAATAAATGAGTCTTAGAGGGCAAAGAGGTGGAAAATGTGTGACAAATGAATACCGCAAGAAAAAGGGGACAAGTTACTGGAATCTTAGATATTGTATGCACACATAATCCATAGCTGTGGTGCCCCCTTTAGGCCAGTCAGCTAAATACCGATTGTAATCGATTAAAAGTCTAATCAGCAACATTTTTGTAAAAGCAGAAGCTTCCACCTTGAAGCAATCAGTGTATTTTTCAAAATTACGAAACACAGGTGATACCCATGATTCCCAGAAGTACTCTCATAATTTGATCTTGTTGTGTTTGAGATATTGTGAACAAATACAGAGTAGCTTCTGACACGATGGAGGATGAAAAAGCAGTTGAATAATGTACAAGTTGTTGTTAGTAGTGGGTGGCATTTACCTGGATGCAGGTCAGTGAAGCTGTGCAGAGCCAGACACTGAACGTTGAGACACACCTTGAGCTGAAGAGTGGCTGTCTGGATCAGTGTCTCAGTAAGCAGCCAGCAGTCCTCTTGTCCTGCGACGGTACTAGGATGCACACATAAGAGGATAGATTAGGGAACAGGACATCAACACAACATGCCGGTATTGATGCACTAAAACCAGAAGCAGGATCGTTCGAATAGAGACACCCGTCTCCTCACCTCTGATCTCCTTTGAAGAGCGGGAAGTTACACAGGCCACAGTGAGTAGCTGCTGATTCATAGAACTGAGGCCACCATGACTCTACCAGCGTCTCCGTCTCTACGCCGCCCTCCTGCTCCTGGCCACATGGCTGAACCAAGACGATCTGGAGGCTGTTGAGCTCCTGGATGAGGGTCAACGTTTCCTGAAGCTCAGTCTCGCTCTCAGGAATCTGCAGGGAACGGTGCAGCAACTGCAGGGTATTTTGGCGCTGGATGTCCTTCTGAGCGGGACTCAGGGCCTGGTGCGGATCGAGCAGAGTTCCAGACTGAAAAAGGAAAAAAGAAATCCACATTAAATGATATAAAAAGAGTTTTGAGGTGGGCGGTCATTGCGACAAAGAATAAAGACAAGAAGGAGAAAAGATTTGTATATGCAGGCTTGTTCGTGAGTTTCGGCAAGGTTAAATTAATTCCTGTAACGATTGCAATGGATCTTGATCTTGATGATGACACCAGTTCTGCTTCCTTGAAAGCCTCGGAGAGAAAAATTTAACTCGACATGAAAGGCCTGCTGAAATCAGTCTTGAGTCGAGATCTATGGATGCTAAGAAGCAACTGCTCAGGGATCCAAGGGTACGAGATACAGCTGGAAACTACTCCTAAGAATCTGGAGGAAGCAAGCCTTCACCTTTGCTCCCTTGGCGTTCTTCTGGGTCAGCTCACAGCCACATTTAGGGCACACTGCAGGTTTGTGTCTGTTCTTGTACATGTAGTCACAGGACGGGTTCTTACACCGACCCCTTCCTCGTGCGGTAGACAGCCCCAAATCCTAAAAGAATGAAAAAAATTACCAACAAATTAAGAAAATAACGGGATATCCAGAAACAAATTTAGAAAGGAACATTTAGTGTAATTTAATTAAAAAAAAAGGCTAAATTGCACAGAGAATAGTAGTATACTGACAAAGCTGGAAACGGTGTGTTGTTTGAAAGGCACGAATGACACGATATTCACTCTCTTATCAGCCAGTGAACACACAGGCTGGTTTCCATCTGCTGGGACGGAAGAATCCTACGGAAAGACATGCAGAAAGTGACGATATTGGACCAAATCTGCATCTTTGTTGTTTGTTTTTGTGTGTGTTTCCAGGTGTGTGCGTGTGTGCGTGTGTATATGTGTTAACCTGCTTGGCTGCGGTTGTCGGGACAGCCTGGCCGAGCTGCTTCAAAGTGCTTGGTTTGAGACCTGAGAGACTCTCTTGAGGCACTGTGGTTAGACAACGACCACATGAGAGGAGAGCAGAGACCTCAGAAAGTGCAGTCACTTACATATTACATATCACATATCACTTCCTCTCTGTACAATAAAGGTGAGTGCTAATAATAAGCACTGACTGATCATACAATATCCAAACTGAAAGATTTAATTTAAACATTTAATCAATATAATACAGATAAATATAATCAAATGATGCTCAGTACCGGTGGATGATTTGTTGTTGTTTGTGGTCTGAAACTTTCCTTTGTCAGGTGGGACAGTTATGATCTGGAACAAAGCACGGCCTAGAAACACAAACACAAGCCAGTATTGTAAACCCATATGGTAACCCTGACAGTAGGATATTGACTGTGTGCTGTATGTTTTATCTCACCTGTGTTATAGTAGGCAGGAAGGATGGGTCTCACAGGCCTCTTCTGAACAGCGGCATTGCTTCTGTCTTGGCCTTGGACTGTGGTGCCCTGAAGACCGTCTTTCATCCATCTACTCAGTGACAGAGGGAATATTTCACGTGAGATACACACAATTATAAAGACTTGCAATGAAAAAAGCTGTAATAGACATTAGTGAATCGAATAATTTTGGCTGCAAGTAAGAAAACTATAGCAAAAAAATGGTTACAGCCTGAACCGCCTGTATTGCAAGATTTTATTGAAATTATGAACGATATCTATGTAAAGGAGAAATTGACCTTTTCATTAAAGCAGATTTCAGTCATATTGGGTTAAATGCATTCAATACTTCAGTGCCGTTGAACCTGGCTATTTTATTTTATACATTTTTAGGGTGTAAATAATGACCTAAATAATTTCCCCTCCATTGTCATCGAAAGAAAAATCAATGAATGTGATGTTTTCTGTGCTGTTGTCTTTATTCCAGTCAGTTCCCAACATCTCCTAACCTGTTTTTCTTCCTCTTTGTGTTTAATTATTATTTTTTTTTTAATTTTGTTTAGTACTTTGTTTTTTACAGTTTGTGCTTATATATTAGCAAAAGATATATGAAGAGTAATGGTGAGAAACGTCTATGGTGTAAAAACAGAATGTTTTTTTGAAATACTCTCAATAAAAACTCAACAAATACCAGCACGCACACATTATAATCCTGTTCCTTCCACGGGTTAACAAAAGCTTTCAATCCCACACATTTATGCAGTTCAGCGTTTCAAATAATCAACACTAAATAACTATTTATCACACATATAGCAAGCCCAAGTAATGTATATAAACCTACTGCACTCAAGCACCAATCTGCAAATGGTGTATAGCACGTTTTTTACTGTCACAGTGCACATGGTCAACATGCTATCAGGGTCCATGCAGCGAACAGAACATACTTAAAAAAAACTGGCATTAAAACTTCACGGTTGCTCACTTTGTTTTTTCCTGCTGCTTGGTGCTGCCGCCCTCTGGTGGCGTTCCAGCTGGAACTGCACGCTGCTTTCTGGAGCGCCGTTGAACGTTGCCTTCTTTTTTGCTCCCAGTGGCGTTTGTTTTACTGACATCAGCATTCCCCTCCTGATCCGGGGGAGCTGTGGGTTGGCAGCTTTCATCAGTCTCGGTTTCAGCTTTCTGTGACAACTGCTTGGACGCAGCTTCTTTCTCTTGTGTCTTCTTTGCCTATCATATAAATGCAGCCAAAGTTAACTGGCTTGAAGCGCAGGTCAAAACTGTATACGATTGAACATCAGAACTGTTTGTGCAGATATTGCTTGACACTTACAGCAGGTATCCATTTTCCACCCAAGTGGCTCCCACATTCAGGACACTTTGGTGGCTTGTGGCGGGTGACGTACACAAATGAACACCCAGGATCTAGACACCTCCCTCGACCTCTCCGGGTGTACGTCTTCACAGACTGCAAAAAAAGAGAAAAAAAAAAGGGAGGTTCATGTCTTTCAGTTCCTATTAACACCCCCAATCATCTTAAATCGAAATAACAACATTCTCTGCGTGCTATGCTTGCCAATTTCAGTATTGACATTTATAAGGTGGATGAATAATACGGGTGCTTACCATTTTATAGGAAGGTTTGGCACTTTGTTCTGTGCTGGCTCCTACAGAGACCATCATCATTGGGCCCACAGAGCTGATACCTGGCAAAGACTTGGGCTCTAGCAGGTTCTGAAGTGATGGACAAATCACTTCACTGCATTAGTTAAAACACTTTGTTTCCTGATTAAAATGGTCAACAATTCTTGAATAAATTAAGTTCACTCCGCTGAGTGGTAGAGGGACATTTAAGTCTCACCTGGGTGGGTACGATGGCGACCACCTGTGTCGTTTCCCCCTGTATCTGCTGCACCATCGCCCCACCATAATAACCACTACCGGCAACTCTCGTCTCATTTCCTTTCAGCGTGACCCCCTTTGCTGAGAGGCCAGCAGAGCCCTGTGAGACGCGGGCGTCTGTGGAGGCAGAGGAGGAAGAGGAGGGAGGGATTCCTCGGGGAGCCGCGGGATTAGACGCCACCTCCGTTTCCTCTGCTATGTCGTCGACAACAATGGGCTCCTCAGAAAGCTCCACCTCGCTGTCCAGCCCAAGAGTTGTGAACTGGGTCACTTGGGTGAGAGAGACGGAAGGCAGGCCTCCCTCCACTGGAGAGTCCAGAGACTCTACGCTCACCTCCGGCTGGGAGCCTCCCAGCTGCTGATTTGAGGAGCAGCCTTTAGACAAGAGAAAGTAACTGGCTCTGGGGAGGATTTTGCGGAAGCCTGGCAGGTCTTTGGAGGGGCTGGGAGACAACTGCGGGAAAAGAACAATCGAGAATATTGTTCATGGCTATCCATAGGTCCATCTCTTTGACGTTATAATTGACACCAGTGAATTAGGCCACTGTCGATACAAAGCAGGAAAAAGCTGCTTTATCCCTGCTGTGGTACTTGATACTAATGGGTCACTCCGTTCTGACTTTATCTGTCGTTACATGAGCCAAATGTATTAATTACAAATGAAATCAAGCCAGTTGACTACATGAGTGCTCTGCAGTTTGTAATGATAAAGAAGGACTCTGATAAACTCAACAGCCAATACCATATCAAGCACTCCATCGTGAGCAAACCTTTTAAAAAGATTGGCTTAGGTTGTCTGTTTGGCACCATCGTTAATTTACTGCTGCAGGTTGTACTGACGCAACAGAATATACATTATTATCCCTGCAGGTATTAGAACTTATTAAACGGGAAAATTCATGTCACTTCTGACTTGTTCATCATAGAAGTATCAGTTTATCAAAACTCATTTTGCACTCTTTGATCATTTAGGTGATCAATGACCCTACAGTTGTTAGTGGTGTCAGCTGAGTTTTACTTGGCATCAACCATGATTCAGATTCTCCAGGAAGCAAAAAAGCAGTACAGATATTCTGACCATGGAAGGATACAGTATCCAAACGAGCATTTAAATTCCCTTCAGAACAGGCCAGTTAATTCTGATGTTATTTATATAAGGAAGTTTTATTGGTGAAATAAAAGGCTCCATGGATGTTCATATGCACTGGTTTGTTTATATAAAAAAGTTGAGGATGCAGCTTACTGTGTCTATGCCCTCCTTCTCAGACTTGGCCTTCTCCAGATAGTAGCCTTTCTCAGCTACGCTGAGCCTTCTCCAGCTCTCACTGATTCTCTTGTTGATCTCTGACTGTGGTAGATTGGGGATTTCCTGTTGCATAATCTGATGAACATCAAAGTAGTACAGCAGGTAGGCAGACCTAAGACATACAATCAGTACATGACAATGGGGGGAGACATTTTAGATTTTTATAGAGACCCGATCCCTGTTTAAGACAGGGCCATAATTAGTGTCGTGATATGTGTGTACATTACCTAGGCTTCTTAGGTTTCTCAACACTGTCTTCTTGAGCTTTGCTCTTCCTCTTTTTGGGGGTAGTCCCCTCCATTTGGCTGTAGTAGCTCTCCACCTCCTCAGTCACTTTGACAACCTCAAACACCTCCACTTTCTCCATGATCTCCAAAGATCTCGGGCCAACTTGAAAAACAGTATGAGATTAGTTGGTTGTTCATGTTTGAACCTTCATTGAGATATAGTTTATTGCAGGGGCGTTTCATTGCATTATCTTTAACTAAAGTTGGGTTTATTAAATATATATTTCTTTGCATAATACTACCCTAATTTGTAGATGTTTCAACAGACACATGATTTTGCAGCGTCACTCCTCTGTACTTTAATGACAGCACTAAACTTTCTGAAGTTTATTATAGCTCAGTGGGTAGCTACATATCAGCTGATGAGAATCAAACAGAGATACTTTGTCTAATGAAAGCCACAGAAAGTAGGATAGAGTGACTACGAGCTAGAACTTCATGCAGAGAGAATATTGCACTTCAGTGTCTGCGTCAAAATATCATGGAGACTTGTCATGCATTGGGCTCTCAGGGAGACTAATAAAGCGCTAACATGTTAAAAGCATGGTCCTTCCCTGCTTTAAAAGCAGGTTTAATGGCGTGTGCTTATACTGCCTGCACACTCAGTGAGTTATCCAATGAAATGCCTTCTTATTGAAGCCTTACCTACGATGACCCGAGGCTCTACAAACTGCTCTGAACGACCTCTAGAAGTCGCCGACAAAGTCGAGCGTTGTGTCGACGACAATTAATGCTGAAATTCGTCTATGCTTCATATTAAAATCAAGGTTTTGCGGTGCATAAATGTCTGTAAAGTAGCTTCGTTTCCCGTCGACTTGTAAAAAAAACATGGCGGTTTGTTGCTATGGTCTTCAACCAATCAAATGCCGGAATAAATAAGTACGGGCCAATCACGGTGGACGTTTTTGACACGTGAAAGTAACGCGTGCGTCCATAGCCATAGGCGGTATTTATTTTTTTCCCCACATTTATTTATCTAGCTGATGTTTTTTATCCAAAACGACTTACTAGCAATTCAAATAAATCCTCATTGTCACCAATAACAGTTTTTTGGCAGATGAGATTTACTTAATTAATTTGATGTTATATTAGCAAAATAGTATATACATAAAATGATTTGGCCTAAAAGAATACCCTCCTTTTTTATTTTTAAAGATACTGATTTTAAAACATATTTGACCATGATTGAAAACTTAAAACTGAAAAATTCTAAATTGACCGAAACTATTAAATTGTTTAGACATTTAAAATTTATTCCAATTGTTTAGCAGACCCCCAAATGTTTTTGTTTGTTTATTTGGTTTTTATTTGTTTTTGTTTTTATTCCTCTTTTTCCTTTCTTTACAGTTTATTTGTTCTACAATTTACAATTTATCTTTATATTATTTTTATACTGTAAGATATTTTTGCAGAACTGTAATGAAAAATCTGAACATGTGATTATATTGTATTGAACGTTTGAAATAAATAAAAAAATAAAAAAAACTTACTAGCAATTTGCCTCGAGATGAATACAGTTGTATCTTATCTTATTTCATCTTGTAAAGCAGCTACAAATTGCGGGTAACAAACACTATAACCCAGACCAAACTAATCGAGCTAAAGCAAAAAATATGTGTCCCAGGCTTATGAGTCGAACACCGATCATCCCCCCTGAGCAAACATGGCGAATGACAAGGTGAGTGAGCTACTGTAGTCTGGCTTTAAATGTATTTATTTCAGGTGTTTCGTCAGATGACAGCAACTGCTAGAGATGGACGGAAAAAAACGGATCCTCTCAGCAGGAATTAGCTGTAAATTTAAGTTACCTGAGCGATGATCGCTTCTAAATAACTTAATCAAACCCCGAGCTGGTTAAGTTTTGTTGCTATTATTAGCTAACTAGCAAACTAAGAGAAAATTAGCTGTTTTGTTACGATGCTCTTCGTGGTAAATTCCTCTCAGTAACGTTAGGTTATGTTGTACAGCAACGTTAGCTGTCCTCAGTTGCAGTAATGTTGGAATTGGTGCCCTGTTTCCTGAATTAAATGTGATGCTTTTATTTTAGGATCCTCTGAAACAGTTGAAAGATCTGACGAAGCTCAAAAGTCAGCTGGAGGAAATCCAGAGGCGAGTAGAGAACGAAGTTTCTGTAGGAGTTCCTCAGGTAAGGTGATATTAAAAGGTGCTCCTGATAACTGATCACACCAGTGGAATAAGTTACAGTTGTTTCCAGCTGTTGTTGAAGGCGTTTTCCCTTGTCTACTAACCGGTGATTGTTTCAGATATATTGTGGATGGTGAATGTAAGTCTCATGCCAAATGAATAGAAATGTATATAAGCTGAAAAGCATTTGCTCTTCATTCACCTTTGGTATTATTGAAATTAAAATGCATTTCTCCTCACTGATGGTGATGGAGTTCATTTGTTTAGTTTTGTCTCAGGACTTCCTTAAATACCCTCTTATGATTATCTTGTGTTTTTATATTGTTGAAAATATGTTTTTATCTTGATAAATATGATCCACTTTATATACCCATCTGTATGTCCTTTTTCTGTGCTGGGACCATGCTGAAAATTCTGCTCTTATTTCCTTGCTCTTGCAGGGGAGCTCAGTGTTGGGATCTCCATTTCTGAAGGGCTTTCTGGCCGGCTATGTGGTGGCCAAGCTGCGCTCCTCTGCCTTCTTGGGAGTGCTGCTGGGAACAATCACTGGCATATACGCGGCACAGAGCTATCAAGTGCCCAACATTGAAAGGACCGTGAAAGAGTATATGAGCGGCTTGAAAAAAGGAGGACCGAAATAATTTGGGCTGACTGCTAGTCTCGTCAGTGACACAACGGGCACAAGAGAAAGAAAAACTGTTGCAGCTGCTGTCTTGTCAGTGGCTCGTGACTGACCAACCTTCAAGATTTCCGTGTAGACTGGCCTGTGGATATGATGATATAACTGGAATTTCGTTACTTGCATTTTTTTCCGGGTTCAGTTAAATACTCTTGTTTCATTTCCTCTTGTAGCTGTGTGATGTTAACACAAAATGTAAGACTTTTTGCGTACAAGGTTTTAATGTTTGGTCCATCAGATTTCATAAGTTGTCCGCTGCCTGGAGCAGTTATCTAAGCATGTTAGATTTTGAATTGGTTATGTGTAAAACAGTAATTCCTGCAAATGTCTCCTACACCCTTATTGTCCCTTTCAAAATACATAGTAATACAGAGAATAGTGTATCTAAGTATTTTATAATAGATATTTAAATGGTTGAGATTTACAGCTATTTATTTTTGAAATAGCCAAAAAGCGAGGCTTGTTTTGCACTATAGTTAGTATTCAGATTTGTTAGAAATTAAGTATTTATTTTGTATCATTGAGGATGATTGTGATGAAGAATGTGGGGCCCAGTTCCCCAGCGAGGATTAGGAGACAGTGGGTGAAAAGGATTCTGTGGGGTGTCCTTTTCGGGCTAATGGTCCTCATCTATGGCTCTCATGCGCCGCTCATCACTCTCACCAAGGTGAACGGTCAAGTCCCTTTCAACCCCTCATCATGTGTTGTCATGACTGAGTTATCCAAACTCCTGATTTCTCTAGCGACTCTTGTTCTAACTGGGGGCGCGTCCGCCTTACGTGCTCCTCCACCTCTAGTCCGCGTGGCCCCCTATGCGGTCCCCGCCGTACTCTACGCCCTCAACAACAACCTGGTACTTCTCATGCAGGCCTACATGGACCCGAGCTCATACCAAGTGCTCTCTAACCTGAAGATTGCCTCCACGGCCCTGCTGTACTCCCTCTGCCTGGGCAAGAGACTCCGGCCTTCTCAGTGGTTCGCTCTGGGGCTCCTCATGGGTGCGGGGGTGTGCCACAGCTACAGCAGCCTGGATCTAGGGGAGCCCGAGAGGGCCGAAGCTGAGGGAGCTCCAAGGCTTCATATCACAGCTTGGGGGCTTTTCCTTGTGCTGGTGTACTGCTTTGTTTCAGGGCTGGCAGCGGTTTACACAGAGAGGGTGCTGAAGAGCCAGAAGCTGCCCCTCAGCTTGCAGAATCTCTACCTCTATGTGTTCGGTGTGGCCATCAACGGGCTCTCCTCCTTCTCCTTCGTAGCAGGTGACAAGAGCTTTCTGGAGGGATACTCGGGGGTGGTCTGGGCCATCATAGCAGGGCAGGCAGCTAACGGACTCCTGATGTCTGTGGTGCTCAAGCACGGCAGCGGGATCACCAGACTGTTTGTCATTTCCTGCTCCATGCTGGTTAACGCTCTGTTGTCTTGGGCCATCTTAGGGCTGCAGCTCACACCTTCTTTCCTCCTAACCGTTTCTCTGATTGGACTGGCAGCTTGGCTTTACTACAGGTAGTAAATAACTGAACCACATTGAACTCATTACAGTCTACATGAACTTCTGTTTCCTAGTTTTTCAGATGTGATTTGTTTTCTGCCTTATATCTGTTTGCCTTCGGAAATCCAGAATTTTGATTTGTAACCATATACCATATTATGTGTGGACATTTACGTCCGCTGATTTGACAATTTACATCATATTTTAGAATTTACTTAGTGACACTGATGCAAGTCAGGATTATTATACCTTCAGCTCAACATTTCTGAAGAGTGCTGCTATTACCATTCTGTTTTGTATTTCATTCTCTGCCAAGAACAACGTCAAAGACAATATCAGTGTTTTAAAGTGTGTTAATGATAACCAATAAAAAACAGTCTCATGATTTACATTCAGCACACTGTTTCATAAACATCTTTTGGTCATATTCATTGTTGTTGGGATAACCGTTCAGCCGTAGGATCACCTCGCACAGCTAGAGTATCCCTTAACTCTCCCAATGCTGTAAAAAGAAAAATGATGTTTTTTAAATGTTGGTGGGAGGAAGAATCATGTTTTGGTATTTCTGCCACATTTCACTTCGAGGTTAAGGGAAGTCCTATCTATAATATATTATAACAGCCAGTCTGGTAGAGGTTAAAGAACATATGCGGACCTTTACGGAGTTGTTTGTTGTCAGCCTGCAGCTCCTGGTTCTGTGCAGACAGGTAGACGGCATCCTGCACAGCTTCCAGCAGCACACTCCTGTATCTGCCCTCCGACATCCTCCGCTGCTCCTCACTTACCTGACGAAACACTCTGAACACCTGGAGAGCAAGAAAATAGACAACACAGAAAAACGGGTGTTACAAGAATTATTTTTTAAATATTTTTATTCACTTTTTTCTTGTGTATGAATGATGATATGAGGTGTTATTATTTTTTATTGCATTCATTGCTGTTCCATTTTTAGATTTCATTTTTGGGAAAGACTTAGAAATTGCTCTAAAGACTTTTATCAGAGTTAAAGTGTGTTCCTTAAACACAGACTGCAGTGAAATGTGGACAACAGTTATGACCTAAAATGCCCTCCTTCAAGCACTGAATCAGCCAATAGCAGCACATGCAAGAAGAAGGCTTATTGGATATATATTTTTCATATAAATCTTAAATGATAAAGAGATATAGTAATAATTTTAAGCGAGAACCATCTGGACCCTCAATTAAATGTTTGTATGTAAATCACAATATACACGTTTAATGGATTCAGTTTTTCCAAAGAACATTTGGGTCAACCAAAAAGTGAAACATTCCCATAAAAAGTTTACTGGCAAGTTGAAGTAGAATCAACGTTTTGTCATTTCTGTTTTGTTTTTCAAACTCACCAGAATTCTTGTATTTCACAGCTCAGCTAATGTTGCACATTTTATCATTGAAATGTATTCAATGTGAACATGACTAATGTGTAAACATTTGATTGTACTCACTGAATCCATCATGTCATGACTATGTTGAATAGAAGTGTAGGTATTGGGACAAACCTTGTGCCTTTCTTATCGTACATTTCCAAAACATGAAAGGTGTGTAGCTGCTGCCTCTGCTTGTCACTCACTGACTTAGGTGTGTGTCTCTCTCTTATTTGGTACGTATAACTCTAATAATATGTGCAAAATTACATAATTCATAGAATTTTGTCGTATTGAGACCAAAATTATACTCCGAGGGGTTTTATACATACCAGCCCAGGTGTTTGGAAAAGCACAGGTGACTCATGCAGACACACTTATGCGCTGCCCATAGCCCGAATCATTTATTCATCTATTAGTAAAAGAGACTAGTACAGCTAGTAATAATAATAGAATGAAAATGTGAGATTATTTGAATCAGTGCTCTCTCACTGACACAACAAACCTGCAGGCTCTCTTCTCTGAGGCAATGCAGCTCTGTTTGGTGTTTGTGATATTGATCCTGCAGGTCTCTCTCAGCCTGATGGGCCTCAGCGCGCAGGGCCTCCATCTGCAGCACCAGGACCCGCCTCTCTCTGGTCAGCACCAGCAGCTCTCTCTGGGGGCCTTCTGTCTAGCAGAGGAATGGATGAAACCATAAAATATGCAAGGGAATAACAGAATTAAGTTGCAAATGCAGTAGTTTCCACTGCCCACCATAAATCCAGCCTTGCATTAATGCAAACTGACTCAGCATCCTCGGCTAAGATAGATCACAAACTGAATAATGTTAAACAACAGCGTATCTCATTATCTCACCGGTAGCTGTTCCTGTGCCAAGTCTCTCTCCATCTTCTCCACCTCCTCCTGAATTAATCTCCCGTGGTCCTCCTTAAGTTGCCTCCTCCGTTCCTGAGCTGTGCTGTATTCCAACTGAGACTTAAATTGGCAAAATAAATGAGTGAGTGTGGGCTGCCCTCTCTCGCACACATAAATCTTGTTAATATTTTAAATGGGGTATTCACAAAGCCTTGTAAACACGTTATACAATCAGATGTACAGGAATACAATATCATATTTATTAGATGGAGTGCATTACTTGTTGGCAGAGGTCAGATTTCTCTGTAGCGGCCCCGTTCTTCAGCATCTCGTCTCTGAGAGACTCTCTCAGCTGCTGGATTCTCGCTACTCTCTCCTGCACTTTCTCTACGCTCCCTTTTCCCTCTGTGGATATGAGAAACAAGCACAATATCATTGATGTCCCTATATATAAAAACACATTTCATATCACAGCAAATTACCTCTGATGTGTTCTTCCATTTCTTGTTTCAGTTGGGACTGTAAATATTTCATTGTGTCTGTGCCCTCTCTGTGATCACCGCTATGTGGGGTTCGGCCACTCTGTCATATCAGTGAAAAACATGGTGCTCATTTCATTATGTTGGGAGCAGCACATAATCTGTCATCATCGTGTTAAACTTGTGTGGAACAGTTTAGGAACCTGTGTTTTGCCTTTTATCTTCTTCGACTCGTCCCTCCTCTTGTCCCACGACTGATTTTTTACAATCTGTATAGACAATATTTCAGCAATTAGTCCCTACAGGAGACGGTGAGAAAGCACTGTTTCGTTATAGGTTTATTTAATGAATTACCTGCAGGTTTTGGGTCAGCTCTGCTAGCCTGATGGTGTTGTGAACTTCACTTTCCCCCTGTGACATCATCGCGCCTCTTCGATCCACGATGTCATCTCTGATCTTTTGTTCGGTTGTTCTTGGACACCAGCGACCAACAGTGGCCTTGGTTACCAAACTTCTCGCTGTCTGGGCCAACGCTAGAGCGGAGGGGGTCTCGTCATCTAGAAGACCTGATGGATAAAGACAGTAATTTCTATGCTCAAAGGATTATGGGTAAATTGGTGTGGCTGGGTCCACCTTGGCTTACCTTGAGGGTGGATACAGTAGATGAGGACCGTCCTGCTGTTTCCCGTTAAGGCCTCGTTTAGGAGGAAAGGGAGGATCTTGTCACTTGTTGTGGCTTCACATTGGGTTTGATCCACAACCTTCACCAGCGGGCTAACTCTGGAAAGTATTTAGAAATGTATTAGGCATGAAGGAATGTATGATTTGTGTGTTGTCATGGTTTGGTATTTTGAGGCCTCAGAGTCCTTCACACTTGGCATGCTTCATGTGAGGAGGCTCTGGGTGTCTGGAGGTTAAGATAAGACGAAGACCTTGTAGATGTTCCCGACTCCCATGAGAAATAATTTTGTCTCCCTGGTGGCGTGATTATATGTGATTCTGTATGACGTGGGACATGCTGTAAAGCTGAGCGAATGTAATGTTACTTTAAGTTATTGGTATAACTGTGTCCATGCATATATGCAGTACCAAAATCTTCTCTGATGTCAGATTTGTGTTGTAATAAAGTTATATATTCAAGTAAGGACAGCTGAAATGATGGAACTAATACCGATACTTTTTAAAAAAAGCATTTCCTCCTCCAGCATAACTTGCTTTGCAACCTTCGTCTAGCTCTTTAATTCACCAGGAAAACCCCCCAATGGACAGTTCACCCACAGTCAGAATAGTGCTTTAACACTTTGCTGACCATCATTTTTAGTTCCTCTGGCCCATGTAATAGACAGCTGACTGTATATGAGTATATGACTGACCCTCTGAGGTCAGTCCTGCTGGCTCCTCCTGCCAATCTGAACAGCTGCAGTCTGCTGCGGCAGACCTCCGACTCCACCTCCTCTGGATGAAGTTTCCACTCAACAGCCACCGAGAACAGGGAACTACATCTGAGGGAAACAGACACCACCGACATGTAGAGACAATAAGTTCATACAGGGCAAATTGAATGACACCATGTACAGAAACCTAATGAGGAAGCACAGAGATAAATCTGCTCCGTGACAATCCACTCCATCACGCGACTAAGACACTTGACTCTATTATGATCAACCATTGTAATGAATCCATTCAAAGTAATTCAGTTAATGGATATTACATTATTTGACCTGTGCTTTACCTGCTGGAAATGGAGCCTGCATTGGCCTTCAGTGTCTCCCTGCAGGTTTCATACAGAGTATAGGTTTCTTCTGCTGAACACACACACACCTCACATAAGCCTCCTACAAGACTGAGAAGACAAACAAACAAAGCTTTAGTTTACACTTCATACAGTTAAATGTACAAGTGGGATGAAATGATATACTGTATGTATGAGTGGTCATCAGATGGACTCACCTTCCAAGGACGGGGTGTGCCACAAGTTTTAGAGTCTGTCTGTTGGCGCTCAGGAGATCCACAGCACTGCCATCTGGATAAAACTGACATTGACGAACATCAGAAGTGATCGTGCACCATATCTTGTCTAATATGATTTATGGTGACGCTATTAAACAGAAGGACAAACCTGAAGGAACGACACAGAGATGAACAACTCCTCTTTCACGTGTGACAACAAACGACTAAACAGATCTGCCAAGACCTGAGACAAAGTCAGAAATAGTGAGTGATAAAATCAGCCAATATTAAGTTGTTTTTTTTTTGTTTTTTTTGCTCCACCTGTTTGATGACACTGTGGTCGATCAGAGCGCTGATCTTCTCCGTAGGGGCTCCACATATCAGCAGCGCTCCATTATAACCAGAGGATGTGGACTCAGTGAGAGGCTGCAGGAGCTCAGGGTGGAAACTCTGCAGATTTATATCAGGATTTTAGTTTCCCAGACATTTGGTGATGAAAAGCTGTAAAGAGGCTTAGTGGAGTAGAGCTCAAACAGTCACACTGGTGTAAATCAGAGATCTCTTTTGTACCTGTATGTTGTCAACAGTCACAACTTGGTCAAAGGAGAAGGACTTTGCCTCCTGATTGGAAAACACATTACAACAATGAGAGGTTTCAGAAGGAAAATTGCTGAATGTTGACTGAAGCAAATTCAAATGTTTTACCTCATCCTTGCCCGATTTGTAGTCCACACCACGCCCTTCTTCACCAATAACCACACCGTCTTTACCCAAACACAAAAAACAATAACACCTAAACACAAATCCCAAGCGACAGCAAAGCAAATTGACAGATTTTACATTTGTGTCCTTGCTTTACCTGGGACTGCAGTAAGTAAAACCCCCACTCTCACCGTCTCAGCTCCCTCAGACAACTGGAGAAACACGGTCAAAAATGATCAAATCAAACACAACAGTCTTAATTCCCTGATTGTTTTCCAACTTTACACACTAAATTGATAAAATAAGGTACTTACTGGTGCGTTTATGTTCACAGTGGCCATCCCATGTGTATGTGTCCCACAGCTACTGGGTCACCTGGATTTCATTACACCGCACTGAAATATTGATGAGCCAGAATCTACTTTCACTGGTCTGGGTGCAGTTACCATGATGGACACACATGTCACAACTGAGCAGTAACATTACCTTCCAACATCTTTATTTTGTCATTTTGGAATATAAGACAGGAAGTGATCAGACTGATATAAGATTAGTAACAGGTATGAAATTGTCAGATTTACTTGATCCGTTTAGATCATTTAGATATACAAAGATATTGCGATATTAAACAATGGTGAGATTTCTCACTAGGTTGCCACTTTCTAATACGGCACCCTTTAAAATGTGTTCATAAGTTGTAACTAATGACCATTAATGTATTGGTAGTCAAAGGTTAATAATAGTTTAATCATCTATAATGCTTTATAGATCAGTTATAAACCATTCATACGAGCAAATTATGGAATGTGAAAATCTCTTTGCATGGTGTTAACAGTGCAGTTATAAATGATGGTAACCCATTAATAAATGCTTAAAGACACGGTCACACATGTAAAATTAATATTCGCCTCCCGTTCACTTCCATTCTGTGCGAGCAAAGGGGCGGAAAAACATTCACTTCCGGTTACAAAGCAAATTTGCATCTTTGCATTCGAAGTTCAACTTTGGTGAACTTTTAGGCGATTATCGCCTCAGCAGGCGATGGTCACTCGCCTGCATTTGTGACCATTTGTGAAGTATCCAATCAGCAAAAGGGATTTTCACAACATGGCAACCCAAAAGTTTTTCTTGCTTATAACTGATATATAAGTTTTAGTAAATAGTCTATTAGTCAATAATAAAGCCATTGGTTAAACCCTGTATGCCTTATTAGAAAGTGGTACCCAAGCAAGGATGCTGTCAGCTGCAAACATCAGCAATAATAAATCAGGTGAGACAATAAACCCATAAAGAGAGTCAGGCAGAGAGGAGAGCCGTGGCGTTGCGTCCCACATGTTGGCTTCACACATGTTTCAAGAGACAGATTCGTGATCTGAGTCCCCTGCTGGTCCAACGGTGAGGCACACAGGTACTCTTGAGGGAAGTCCTCCACAGACACACGGTCTGTGTTGCTCAGGAAGAGGATGGTCTCCTTTAGGGCACAGTCACACTGATAAGGGTTCCTCCCTGCATGGAGGATCTCAAGCTGCTCCAGCGTGCTCAAACCAACACTTGTCTCATTTATCAAGATGGTGAGTTGGTTACCGTCCACCCTTAGCTCCTGGAGCTGAGACAGTTTACCCAGAGGGGGGAGACGTATGAGGTGGTTGTTGGACAAATTGAGCTTATTCAGGGTCTGTGGTGGGCTGTTGAATACCTCCAGAGAATTATAACTGAGATCCAGTTCTTCCAGAGATGTAGAGAGCAACGAGTTGATCTCTGTGATCCCTGAGTGGGAAAGATTGAGCCTCCGGAGCGGCTTCACCTGGGGGCAGTGTGGGTAGTGGACGACAGAGAAATTGTTCCCGCTGACATCAAGGTCGGTGAGGGTAGGGGTGAGACTCAGCAGCGTGCAGAGTGGCCGGAGGGAGGTGAGGTTGACGCGTCCCATGCGAAGAGATTTCAGGTACTTGAATGAAAGAGAGGAGCAATGTGAGATATTCTGCAGGCTGGTGAAAGAGACGGGGTTCTTTGACAGATCCAGCTGACTCAGGTTTTCTGCTCTTCGAGCCCAGTCGCAGTCAATCTCAACCAGGCCAGAACGGACAAGAACAAGAGATTTCAGGGAGCCAAACATCCAGCGGTGGAGCGCCTGGAAGGACGGCTGGAGGAGAGAGGGGTCCACTGTTACGTCATCTAGTAGAAGGTTTGTAATTCTACTAAATGCTGTAAGACGCCCTATAGGCTGGTTAACTTCCAGACTGGATGAAATTATGCTAATTTTGTTCAAATTTGACAGGGACAGATAAGGGATCACTGCACCCATGAATGAAGAGGTGATTGTGATGTTATTGAAAATGAGTTTATCTATCTGTTTCAGGAGTGACATAAGTTTTAGATCCAATATACCATTCTGAATTAGGCCTACATCCAGTCTGCCATCTCTCAGCTCCAGCTCCAACGCTAAGGAACAAGTCAGACTTTTTGGGTTGCGGATAACCATAACATTGCACACACAACGAGTCCCATCCGATACACAAAGAGAAGCTCCTGAAGTAACGGTGAGTCCCAAAAGCAGGAGCAGAATCAGTCTCTGATTCAGTGTCATGGTGGGCAGGAGGACTGTCTGCAACACCTGGAAATGTCAAGATCCAGAGAGGAAAGAATTTTTATATATTATAGTTTTAGCAGGTCCTGAAAAAGACATTTAATTAGAACCAAGAATGCTTTTTAATGGAAAGGCATCATGGTAACATAAACAGATTTTAAAAGGCTATAAATTTGACCCTCTGGAACCTAAAGAAACTCTACTTTTATACTTTTTTTTCGGGGGTAACATTGATTTTTTTTTTCTAAATATGGTTTGTATTGTCTCGATTCCAATTTCAAATTTGTTTGTCAATGATGCCATACGTCCCAAGATATTCAAAATATTAATAAATAAATAAATACATTTACAACTGGACCTAAAAAGAACATTAATTCAACAGGTGAAGTCAATTCTTACCCTCTGGTCGGTTTAGCTGTAGATGTTGACCACCAACTGTTGACCGCGTTCAGTGACTTTATTCTCACGGACTTCCCTTAGAGGTGTTCCCACTACCCTACCTCTTCCTCACACCTCTAAAAAAACAGGAAGACTCATGTTCTAGGACATACAGCCCTTCCTCAAAGCAGAACTAAATTCCCCCAAATTACTCTTCAACACAATGGTTTTCTTCTTTGCCCATCACATCCTGTTAATTTAATATCATTGATTTGATGATAAGCATGGCCTCATTTAAACTTCCCAGCTTGTTGTAGGATCCAGGAGATCTAGTTAATTAGGGGAAGTGAGAACAGGTGTGTCAGTGGGAGGTGCTTAGGTTAAAAAAAAAAGGTCTCTGTGTCTTTCACCTCCTGTTTGAGTCACACACTGAGATCTAGGGTAAGAGACATGCAGAGATTTTCAGTGAAATGTCATATGTGAAGTCAGATAGTAAATGTATATCTCTGTACTTCTCTTAGGAAAGCTGATTTAACACAGCCCTCCCCTCTCACATATACACTTAATTCAGAGTACCTTGGGTAAGTCATGGCTTTATACTGTCATGACATCATATTTACTATGACTATTGGGAGTGGTTTTAAAATGGTAATCTGCCCAGATTAAGTGAACTACAATGAAAACATTTTCTGATGATGTATGCCATGATTACTAAATAGTGGTTGGTTGTTGTTCTGTTTGTGTGGTGACCGGCTGCCTGGGTTGTGTCAACTTGCATATCTGGTATTTATTGAGAAATGTCTATAAAACGAGGATGTGAAACTGAAAATATTTTACATTGATGATGTGAGTAACACTTCATTTTACAGGTCCTCAAATTTCATGGTAATTAGGTGATAATTAGCAAGTAACCTATTTGAAATTTCTTTGGAATTACTGCCAAATTACCCAAATATTTACCTCAAAATTTATGGAAAATGACTTTATTATAAACATTATTTAATAATTATATTCTGCTATTTCCCAATAGCTGATCATTTATTTAATACATAGTATTTTTATGAGAACTAATGCTGGTCCCTGTCCCCCTGTAGGGTTTCCTGGTGGCAGCCAGTGGGTGCACTGCATATGGTTTCATGGTGTGGCAGCTGGATTTGCAATGGAGTGGTGGTTTGTGTGTGGTCATGTTGATTCCTGCTGTCATCTGGGGTTTCCTCTTTATTAACCTGTGTCTCTCCTCACCCTGCAGATGGCTGATTGGTGTAATCTGGTCGGCTGGGCCCAGTGTTCCCAGTTTATTTCTCTGCAGATATACCTTTGGTTTGGTTATGTTTTGATGCTTTGTTTTGCTTAAATGTACCCTTACAGCACTTCTCCCCTCACATTCTCCATGCATACATCACCCACACTACTGATAATGCTGATTTCCACACCACATACTTATTGAATATTCAGTAACCTCTTTAATTTGGGTACTTTGTTTAAATATCTTTTGTTAAATGTTCGTTATGGCCACCTGAACCAGGTCACTGTGGTGTATTTTGGTTTAGTGATTCTTTATTTCCATCAGTCTTTGGTGCTGCTCCCTTTGACTGTTTTCTCTCCCTTCAGGCTTCCTTTAGTAGGACCAGCAGATAATGGTTTCATTAATTTTAATGACAAATAAAACTGCTTGTAACAGCGCTTGAACTCGTTATTATGACTGCTGTATTTATGTATTCATTGTTACATTTTTTCACCATACCACAGGCCACATCTGTCTCTCACCTGATGGGTGGCTGTAAAATCATGTAGAAGGGAGTGATAATTAACTATCTGGGATAAAGGATGATTAAATAAGTAAGATAAGATTAAATAAGTAACTGCTACATGTTTAGGCTCTTGAAAAGCGAATTGAGTCCAGTGTGCTTCAATGAAACTTAAAACCAGAAAGAGATGGCAGATAATCCAGGATTGAGTGAGCAGCGTTGGTGCATCTAATCAGGTCAAAGTTTATTTAGGCTTTATTGTCTATAGCTTTAACAATAATTATAAGATATATAAGATGACTAGGGGGTTGAAGATATGTATAACCATGCACACAGTATAAAGATAACTTTATTTAGCTTTCTTAACACATACACCTTCATAGAAAATTCCTCATACGATCAAAACCTTTAAGGGTCGGTTCACCCAAATTACAAAAACATTTTCTCTATAAATTCTCATATCTAGCCATGCATATAGTTTATTTAGCTGGGGTTTGTTTGTGGTGCTCACAGCATTGAAAAACATTTAAAAATATTAAACGGCAACATCTCTTTCGAGAAACTGTGTCCCCATTACTCTGAATAATAATCCATAGACCAGATCAGTGTTTATTTGAACTACTCTCTATCAAAGAAATGGTTAAAATAAACCCCGCCCAGTGTGGTCTGTGGATTATCACAGAAATGAAGGACATTGTTTCTGGAAAGAGTCTGGCTGTTGACATTTTTAAATGTTTCAATGCTGTATGCACCATAAACAAACATTGTTGTAGGGTGGAGGGAGAGGGACCTGAACTACCTCCATGTCTAGATACTAGTAGAAATCAGGGAGAAAATATGTAATTTGGGTGAACCGACCTTTAAAGCGTTCTTTAAAGACAAACAGGTTTAAAGCCTCTGAACATCCACACAGGTGTTTTAAGTTCTTCTGGCTGATTAGACCTCTGATCAGGTTGAAGGTGGGCCGGAGCTTTGATGGGAATTTATGAGGTCACAAATCTCCATCTACCGATCAGAATGATAAAGGTGTAATTTGTCCCACCCTAAGAGGTGCAGCAAAGCTAACTGGAGGCTCAGGAAGATGTCAATCAATTGCAATCTATACGTGCCCACACAGTCCTGAGCAGAGGTCTAATCAGACAGAATAACTGAAAACACCTGAGTGGGTGTTCAGAGCCTTTAACACACATACTTTAATATACTGTAGATGATATGAATATAAAGGTTAAATGTCAATGAGAACACCCCAAAATTAGTCTGTAATAAGAGACAAAAAATAAAAGCAATACAGTGTAACAGGTCTCTACTGATTTGATTTAAAGCAGCCAGCAAAATAGTTAAAATAAGAGATTACATGAAAGTGCACTAACTGATCAGGAATTAAAATTGTTACTGTACGCAGGTCTACATCGAGCTTAAAATGATTTCTTATGTCTGCGAAGCTTGAAAAGAGAAGTCCAACACCTTGCTTCATTTGTTTCACTAATCTGGAAAACAGAAACACAACATGTGATGATGTGTAGCAACAAACAGAAGCTTGTGAATAAACACCTAAACGGTTAATCCACTAAAAAAATCCTAATTTGAGGCACTCACCATCAACGCTGAGGGTCTTCTGCATCAGAAGGGGAACAGCCATCCTGCGACGAGGGAAAACTGAGGATAGAATAAACAGGACAGAAAGTGAGGAACTTGCGTGAAAGGCTGCGCCGAATCAAAAGTCCTTCAATCGGTGTCTTGTCTTACCTCTCTGACAGTCGGGGCGGCCGCGCATGCTGGTGCCCTCGATGGCTGTGCCAGTCTGGTCCACGCACCAGCAGTAGCCGGTAGGGTGCCAGCACTGCATGGGCTTGTAGTTTCCATGCTCGTCACACTGGGGCTTGTAGGAACCGATCTTGGAGACTCCGAGTTCGGCCTCCGTCTGGCATTTGGTCCTGATCACAGGGGCTGAAGGGTGGAAAGAGTAGAGGACATTAAAGGTTTGGTCTGGTGTTTTAATAATTACTGGTGACTACGTTACTTGTTTGTTTAATCCGTACAAAAATTGTTAAACAATGAGTGCAATGTGTTAATAAATGAGCATTAGATGTGTAGGTGAATATTGTTATCTTTGGACTTTGGCCAGGCTAGCTGTTTGCAGTGTTTATGCTAAGCTAACAGATTGCAGCTTCATATTCAACAGACACATATGAGAGTGGTATTTTCTCATATAACTCTCTGTCAGAAAGCCAAATGAGTGTTTTGTCAAACTACGGCCAGGTTAAATACTTCAAGTTTCACCGTGAGCAGTGTGGGAAATAACACTTGAAAAAAAAAAAGAAGGTGGTTTTACCCTTTGCACGATATAACAACATCTCCTTTAATTGCTCCTAAAAACTCAGTGACAGTAGCAAAAATAATATCTGGTATGCAATTGTAACATTTTTGCACCAAAATAATGAAAATGATAGTCGAAGTTATCTCTAAACAAGCCACGGATATGCATCTTGTTAACTCCTGAGCTCCTCGCTCTGTCCCTGCTCAGCACATCTCTCATATTGCCACAGTAAATTATTACAGCCACTGGAGATGTAGGAAAAACCATCATCTCCTGTAACATCACCAGTCTGGATCAGAACATCAGCTGAACACTACAATGTAAAGGAAAGAAAGCAGCAGTAACCTGACTGAGTCGGTGGGGGTGCAGGAGTCTGCTGAGCCATCTGGAAGATCAGCCAGTAACGCATCCAGGACTCAAAGCTCTGCAGAGTGCATCAAAAACAAACATGACTGACTGATTTTAACGATGTCTATCTTAGCTTTAGTGGTCTGTGAGGCTTTACCTTCCACTCGCTCTCATTCACGTGCTGCTTGAAGCTCTCCAGGTTGGCCAGGAAGGTCTCGTTGAACTGCGGCAGCTCGGAGTCCTGCAAACAGCATGACCAGAGCTTAGTGACAACACAACATCAGCAATGTGAGGACAACACAGGATACAGAGAGAGAGAGCAGAATACCTGCATGAGCTCCTTCAGATGTGTCTCCACGCTGACAACAGTGTCCTGCAGTTTCTGATGGGAGGGAACAGGGGAGTTAAATAGTGTTTGTTTAAATTAATGTTGAAATATATTCATTCATTACACCAAATCCAGGACAATATTTTAAATATTAAACATGTTTGATGGAGTTAAACTAATTTTATTTGCTAGGAGGCAGGTTTAAACCTACAGTCAGAGATGACTTGGTGTCCAGATCTGAAGTGAAGTCCGTCAGCAGAGGAAGGCTGTTAATGGGCATCTGCATCCTCATTGGAACCCCAGCTGTAAACAAACAAACACATTAATTAATTAGTAAAGAAAAACAAAACCCCATTGCAAAAAAAAAGTGCAAAAAGAATGAACTTTGGGTAGAGAATCGTTGTTTTTTCTTTCTGAAAGCTAATGAATAACTGATTTGTTGTTTGTGGTATAAAATACACGCACAAATACCTGATCAAAAATTGTAAACATTATGCTCCACAGAATAAATACATACATAAATAACTTGAACTAAAACATAGAATTAAAGCTGAATAAAATGCTGGCAAAACATAATCAAACCCAGCTCAAAAGGATGCTTTTGATCACAGCAACACCGGATGTGTTGACTGTTAGATAATATGTAATATTATGGTGACTCCATGTGACGCTGCTTGAAATGATAAGATCAACGTAAGAATAGCACACAGACGATTTTCCTCTATGAATCACCAGCAAATGTTCATTTCTCCTGTCCAGGTTTCATATCAAGTTCCTTAAAGCAAACTCTCACTTCCACGTTATTCCTACATCCTCCTCCTCCTCCTCCTCCTCTTTCTCCTCCTGTCTGACTATTACTCATTAGTGACACATGCCTGCTCAGACAACCCCGTCTGATCATTAATGCCTCCTTTTACCGTGGGACGAGCGGGTCAGCTGTTTGCCCAGTTTGTCCGAGTTCTTCTGCAGCGAGTGGATCTGCTGCTTCTGGTCGAACACCATGTAGGCAGTGAAGACCTGGCTGGCCAGCAGCAGACATGCCAGGGTCGTCAGGCCGGCCACCTTAAAGGCACGGCGATTGGAGCCCCTGAGAGAGAGAGAGAAACAGAAAAATATGTGAGGATAAAGCAGCAGGGGAGAACATGACACACAGACAAATTCAGACTAAAAGTGAGATTTTACAGAAAATTCCAAGGTATTAAAGTTACTTGAGGGGGATTTCCAAAAGTGCTGTTTGTGGCATTTCAGGACTGTCCGGCACACAAAAAAGCCCCTTATGTAAACCAACAATCTTGATGTTATCTATATTCTAAATAAAAGGCAAATCACCAGCATCATCTTTTGATATTGTTACTTAAAGTAATATATAAAAGTCCTGGGACAAAAATACAGTCAGCCAATAGAATGTGAGCATCACTTGTTACCAGGTAGACGCCTTTCCCTGATGTTATAGGGAAGTACGCATACAACTACTATTTAGAGCCTAAGATGTATAAACTGGTGTAAATGTGTTTATTTGTTTTGTTTTTCTCATATAAAGGTCACAGTATTCACTTATTTCATAAATAGTTCTATGAATAGATATGAAAAGTGAAACTACAACCCAGAAACTTCATGTACTGCATGTAAACAATGCCATCACATATAATTGGGCTTTTTTTTATTTTATTTTTTTTAATTAGGCTAAGTCTGTTAGTTGTAATTTATCTGATATAGTATTATTAAAACTAAATACATAACAACAAAATATGATGTGAGGGAAATAATACATCCCTCACAAATATATATATATATTTGTTTTAATATATGAGACACTTTTAAATTGTAACACTTATAAATCATGTGTATTTTTAAGTTGAAATGTTAAACATTGGCCAATGTTTTTCGCTGTGGTTAATTATGACCCAATAGTATCAGACGGCGTCACCAGTTACTAGGCAGACGACTTCTGTGAAGTGTGCGACTGAAGGTCGCTGAAGATGCTTTAAAATATATTTAATGTAAAAGAAACAAACCCCAAACGTATAAAATGTTGGAAAGCAATAACTAAATCCACTCATTATTTCATGAAGCTGATGCAAAGACAAAATGAGACTTCAATATCATCCCAATATAGGAATAATAAGCACAATTTAAACTCATATTAAGTGTTATTCCTGCAACTGAGTTGCAGTGTAATACTTTTAAAAACGTTTTAACTATGATTTATCGCTCATTTGAATACAGCTATACACAGAGGAACAAGTAATTTATTAGCAAACATTATAATTTGCAGCTACTACTACTGAGAAAACAGCTGTTGTTATGAGAGTATAAGACAGGTTCCTCTCACCCTGTGAGTGTTGCAGGGGCCACCAGGACCTCTTCACTGCCCGCCAGGCTCCCTCTGGCCAGGGGAGCTTCTTCTGAAGAGTGTGCCATCTGTCTGGGACGTTTCTCTCAACTTCTGCAAAGTAACAAAGTGGACAAAATCCGGCAGGTCGAGGAGATAAATGGTGTCAGAATTGAGGAAGGAGCACCGGGTCGGTTCTTCAGAAAGGTGAAGGGATGTGGAAAGTCCCTGTCGCCTTTAAAGCGCTGTGGGGGGGACCAGAGGAGCGGTGAGCATGAGCGAGCTGTGATTGGTCAGATTATACATCATCACTTGTTGATAGAGGCAGACAATAGTGAAGGAGAGGGGATTTATTTATGTCCTCTATGACACTAAACTTGTTCTACTGTAAGATATTATCTATTATTTGTGCTAATTCTAAACTAAAATTGTCTATTCAATTAATGTAGGTTAAAATAGTACTATACTTACAGTATAGTACTATATATACAGTATTATTACTTAGATATACCGGTGAATACATAATAATAAACTTTCTTCGTTTTAGGACTTTTCCTATTAGCAAAGTTACAAAGTGCCTTACAGGGAAAAGAAATAAGCAAACAATAAATCAAAAATCAAATAAAAGTATCACTACGATCTCCAATACCAACAATAATAGAGCAACAATATATTTAATCATACTAAAATGCACTTTTATCAGTAGAACATGAATTGTGTTAAGTATTTTATCTCCTACGCATTATTCTTCTTAAATGCAGCAATTCATCTTTATTTATCTTGGACACTGTTTACTTCCTGGAACAACTTCTTTGGAAAATTCTTGGTGT
The DNA here is from genome assembly GCA_916701645.2 of Sebastolobus alascanus. NCBI lineage: Eukaryota > Metazoa > Chordata > Actinopteri > Perciformes > Sebastidae > Sebastolobus > Sebastolobus alascanus. Next base: position 258,483 of record CAKAOJ020000183.1, read on the forward strand.
TTTCCCAAACAAGGAAATAAAATTAAAAGGTAAACTAAAATCTACCCTGGGTTAGGTTAAACATGAGGAGGACAAAAACAAAAATGTATTTTGTTGTTGAACAGGCTTATGCTTCGTGGGATTTTGAGAGAGATTCAGGTTCTTTGCTTCTTGAAAGCACCTCACGATGAAGTGAAAGCAAAAGACAAACCAGTCTTGTTTTCAGCCATATTCAAGCCAGACAGTGATTTGAGTTTCTAGAAATCACTGCACAAAAGCAGCCCACCATCCTGCTGCTTGCATTGAATGTATAGCGACGCTCAATTAAATACATTTCTTTTGATAGCAAACGGGTAGAAATTCAACCGAAAAAGGAGGGGAATAAAGAAATCCAGCTATTGAAAAATACAGTGGTGTTTTATTTGCAAATTAAAAAGCACCGACAATATTAGTTACACTGTAAAAATTATTGACAACAATTACAAATCTTTATCATACAGTCCAGGAGATTAGTACCATCATTGCTGTTATGTGTTATCACTTAATACTTTATATGGAGAGACCTGTGTACAATAGTTGGCAGTGAGAGGAATGAGAGGAAACAATCTTAGCGACCCGCCTCCGCACGGTGAAGTAACCCAAACTCCCCTCAGCACAGCACTGACGTTTCACACTATGGGAATGGGCCGATGGAGAGTGTAAACCCAAACACATTCAATAATTTAGGTCTACCGAGGGGCTGCGTATTATGTACATTACAAAGTCAGGAAATAAAAGGACCAACATGTGCATTGTTATTACATCAGAACATTGTACAAAACTATTGCAATAAGAGCAGCTTTTTGTTATCTATGCTTGACATCTAGTTGCAGTGGTAACACCTCGACCGACAACCAAACGTCCGTATGGTCTCACTGGGCATACTGTTGGTTCGCCTGGCAACTTTAAACGGGTTTTCCCAGAGACAGCTTTTTTTCCTCCCCAAAACTTAAAATCATCTAATAAATGAAAATGAAACAAAAAATAAAAAAGACAAAATATACAGTTTTGACAACAAAAATAAAATCCAATGCTGAAAAACAGATTTGAAATGCACAATCTTGTTCTGTACACTATATCTGACCAGAGTGTGTAATTAAACATACAGTAGCTAGCTTATGATCTTCTTCACAGATTGTAATAGGATCCATTGTGTTAGTGTGCTTTCCAGTAACCTGTATGTTCAGAATCGATGTTCACTTAAATATTGTGCTTTCAACATCTATCCTACTGTTCCTGCTTGAGCCAATGTAATGGTCGCGGAACGGACTACACGGGAGGAGGCTGAACAGTTTAAACAAACCAGTCTTCTGTACATCCGGGCCTAACGTGAGAAAACGGAGCTAAGATGTTTAGTTTTGGTACATTCTACAATAATGCATTGCCGTCAGCGTTATAGAAACGTTACAAACGGAGAAAAGAAAACTTAAAACAAAGAACCCTCAGAAGTCCACGTGGTAATATTTTAATGTCCTGGCACTTGTAAATGTGATAACTAGATTCTACCAAGGCCTATCGAGTAAGGCTACAACATGCAGCCTGAGTCAAGACTCCAGATGTCCCGTTCTCCTCTCTCACAAACACTTAGAAACACTTATTTATGTCAAAGGCATGTGCCACCGGTGTCTCTCTGTCAATCATCCATTTGAGTCAATGTTACGTCGCCTGTTTTAATGTGCTCCCCAACACTCAGAGAGACAGGTGACGTGTGTTCATCTCTTCCACCTGTTTTTCCAGAGCTGTGAAAACTGCTCAAGCTTCAGACGTTTTTTTTTCTATTCCTTCCTTTGATTTTCAAGATGAAGTTCATGCGTAGACGAGAAGGTCTGATTAAGGAGAGCAGGGATGTGATTATCAAGGTCCCTCCTGTGCACCGCTGAGCCTTTTCCTTCTTCTGCAGGACGCGGCGGATGCCGGCATTTAGGGGCGTCTGTGGTCCTGGTTTGTCCTGCAGGGGAGTGACAGCAGGGAGCGCTGTCAGCTGCTGAAAGCAGCTACGCTCTCTTCGTTGCTCATCATCCACCGTTCGTTTGAGAAGCTCACAGTTACGTTTTGAGTTGTGGTTGGGCATCCCATCCTCGCTCTTTGATATATTTCAGTCGCTTTCAAAACTATGTGGGATCTTCGACGTTTCAGGCCACTCGGCCAGAGTCCCCCGCGGCGGGGTGGAGTTCAGTGTGTGGAGCTGTGGTCTCTCCCTGTGGTGCTGCTACCTGGTGTGGACCAGCTCTTCTCTGAGCCAGCTGGGCAGCGGCTGACCCATCCTGTAGAGCAGCTTGGACAGCTCGATGTTGTGTTCCCTATAGTACTCCCTGAGGAAGCCCTGGGACTGAAGGAAATCACATCCAAACAAATATGATCAAAAACAGTGAAAACGAAAGGTCAAATATTAACAGATGGTAGAATGTATTTCTTAAGGCAAAAGTCTGATGATTGCTCATACCTCAGGGTCCATGTCAGGGTACCTGCGCCCTTTACTCTTTCCCAAACACTTGGTCTTCCCTCCCTCCAGCAGCTGACACCAGAAGCCTTTCTTAGGGTCGAACCTGTTCATAGTAGATACATAAAAGAAGGTATTGCAAACTAGAGTTCAAATCCGTTACCAATCACAACCTTCATATAGTTACAGCTAAAACCACAACAACAACACAATTATCGAGTTATTTTCTTGACATTTTATGCCTTTATAAGATAGCGCAGGTAGAGAGATGACAGGAAACGGGGATGTTGCAATTCGTGGTCGGCATCTTTATCCCTAAAGCCTCGTTTATACTCCCAAACGGACGCGTACACGGACAGCTGCGGACACATAGTAATTCTGTTTACACTGTCCACTCGGAGAACACGCTCTACACATGCGCAAGTAGATCGCTACAATACCACTTGTGGCGTAGTGGCTGTGCGGACAGGTCCGGGCGGTCGCAACAAATTGACGGTATGCGGACGTCTGCACAGGGCCTATGTGTACGCCCTCTGATGAGGAAGGTATAACTTCTTAACTTAAAAATGTTCTAAAGAAAAGCCAGTTTCTACAACAAAACAAGATTCCTGCCAGACGAATGAATAAAATGGAGCCACACGCATGTGGTGAAAAGTGACAGACAACAACTAACGTAAGCTGTAGAGTCTAAAGCTATAAATCTATCTGTAAATTAATTTGTGATCATGACAGTTGAAGAAATTATACAGCGAGTGATTTAAAGTGCTGGACGACACTCACGCTAGGATCTTGTGGTAGTTGATGACGTTGACCGGGGCCAGATACTTCTGGATCTTATCCATGATTGAAGCAGGCTCCGTCTTCAGCATCTGTCCATCCAAGACCAACAACTGGGCGAGACACACAAACAGTACCCAAATGTCACAACAGTTAACAGCTGTGAAACAAACCTCACATCATTCTTACAATCATTTTACAAATTTAAATTTGTTTTTATTACCACAATGGCTACCTGAAAACCTAAAGTTTGAATGAAATGATGATAAATAAACTTTTATAACTTTTTTAGTAACAGGAATGACCACACGTCATCGGTCATTTTGGGGCAACAAGAGCTTGTTTCTCTGAGTCTGTCCCTAAAGGGCAGCTGGATTTAACACACTGCCCGTAAGGACTGTGTAAAGAAAAGGAAAAAAAACTACCTGCCAGCCACCCATAAAGTTTGATTTACACAGAGGGGAAAGTTCTCACATCCCGACTTGAGCTAACTTGGCTGGTTACCGCATGCTGCCCACCACTACGTGCATGAACGGTACCTGGCTGGAGTGGTAGAAGTTGAGCCAGCGCTCCAGGTGGACGGCGTACCAGCCTGGCACCAGACAGCGATTCTGGAGGACCCGTAGTTTGACTGGAGCGTCGTGGCTCGCGGTGATGACGTCACGGAAGGAGTATTTCAACGCCACCGGGTCATCGTGGGCTCTTTGGTGCTGTGGGCAGACCGAGGAGGGAGGAGGATAAGAAGTCTAAAATAAAGTCCTAATTATATTACAGCGGCTTCTATTTTTAAAGGTGCTCGTGCAGAGATGAACGGAGCAAGTGGGTGGTGTGTGAAATCCCACGAGAGTTAACGCACATGCACATTATGAGTCATGAGTCTGCTTTAGGGTTTCCTGTGTGACAGACCTGGTACCAAGAGTACGCTCTGTCCGCCGGGTTGATGAGGATGGTGATGATCTTGGCTTTGGGCAGGAGAGCCGCAGCCCTCTGAGCCGCCACCTCGGAGTCAAAGTAGTTGGCACTCTTCTCAAAGTAGTAGTCCGAACTGGTGTTGGAGGGCAGAGGGAAGTACTCCATGTACCTAACACACCGCAAACACAAACATACAACGTGTTACAAGCAGCAGTCACACAGTTCATCTGGTCCTATTTGCTCTTCGTAGATAAGGATAATTTCTCTGCACGCTGTGTGGGTTGATCGGCCATGTGCAACAGCTTGTCACCTCGCATACAAAAAACCCCATCTAGCAGCACGTACAATGTTAATATTTGGGCAGCCCACTCACATAAATATCAAGCCTGCCAAGTAAATTGTGTGTTGGACTCTTTGTGCCGCGATGCATGAAGCTTCTCATTGATGCAGTTTTTTTTAAATCAATTAAACCTACAGCAAACTCAAAACAGTGAATTTCTAACTAAACAGGTGTTAATTGTGTTGCTGGTCTTGCTCTTAGGAATTTCACTGATGAGTGTATTTGTTGTTTTTGTTGTTGTGGGGTCTTGGCATCATCTGCATTTTGATTCTTGATTTCATTTGCATTAACTAGAAACAGCCCGACCATCTTGGGATTTGAAATTTAATGAGAAAGTCTGAACTGACTCTAATGTTTTTAACTGTTCTTTCATGTTTTTGTAACTTTAAATGCTTTGCACAATAATTCAGCCACATTCCTACTGAGATTCAGAAGTTTCCTATTTAAGTTTCACTGCTGCATAAGAGTTTTACTCCCTCAAGTCATTACGAGTCTGTGCTCACAAACTCAACATATTACGAACTGAACTCAACGAAAATGTCAAAAACAACAAGTAAAACAACAAGTAAACACCCAGACCAAAGGGAATAATACACATAAAATCATGAAGTGCAATTAAACCCAGTAATTATATGATGAGGACATTTCTGAATAGGGCTGTCACGATATGAGATTTTCACTACGCAATTATCGTGGTCAAAAGAATTCCTGATGACGATAATATTGCGATATCCTTAGAAATGTTGAAAAAAAAAAATAATAATAATAATAATACTGCTTTTCAGTCAAATTCATCTTGTTTACTGTGTGTTTTTTTTATTTTTTTATTTTTTTATTAATAATCTTTTTTGGCAAATGAATTACACTCAAAACACAAGTGTAGGGAGGTGGAGGCCATAATTGTATATATAAAATCATTCAAGAGGCTCTACATTAATTATACAATATCCTATGTGTTTTGTCATGTGTCATTTTTAAATATCACGGTCATCGTCAATACCGGTATATTGTGACACCCCTATTTCTGAACATACAGCTGGTTAAATGTGGTTAAAACCACAGACGGAGGTGCGTCTGTGAGGTTTCTTACCAGTCGATGCCTCTGTGGTAGTTGTGCCCATTGAAGAACTGGATCTCCTCAAAGGTCTCCTTGCTGGGGTAGTTACTGGTCAGGTCAGGGTGCATGCCAAGAAACAAGTACAGCGCTGTTGTCCCTGAGAGGCCAAAGAAAGAAATAGTAGTGTAGACGCAACGGGAAGGGGAAGAAAAGAGCAAAAAGCTTTAAGGGAGTGCTTATTCTGTATTAAGTACTGTGAAGATGAACACACCATGTAAAAGGCAACAACAGTAGCACCTTAAAAACAAATCACGATCTACTGTTCTGCTACTACCTCTGACTTTCAAGGAAAAATTCAAACCACCTCGAACACGACACGAGTGATCTGCTTTGTGCTTTGAACTGAATGATGAACTTGTGATTTAACCGTTTCCAGATTCATCCTGTAGGGGGAGTCGAAGCACCGCGTCTCACCTGTCTTCTGAGGCCCGATGACGAGCAGTTTGGGGAAGCGGTCACATGTTTTCTCTTTGGACCAGATGTCCTTGTGCCTTTTGTCCTCACAAGGATCCTGTAGCCACAAAAGAGATAAACAATCCTTTTGTTTTAAGTGTGATTTTTTACAGAACTAATATGTCAATTTAACGATATGAGAGAAAGCAGGTTAACCTTTGTTCGTCAGTCACTACAGTTAACGAAGGAGACGCATTTCATGAAACATGTTCGGATGGGTGACGGCATTGCTCTCCGTCCATCGATAAAACAATGTATGACTCATTGCCAAAGTTATTATTGCAAAGGACTCGAGCTATTCCTGTTTAATGTCATGTTTTTAAAAGGGTACAATGTGTTTTGTGCAGTATCGTCCGCTTTATTGTGTCGTTATTGCAGCATTTCATTCCTGAAAGCTGTCAAAAAGTGTCTACTGAATGCAATTTTAATATGTAATAAATGTATAAATAAATGATATTCTCATCACCTGCCAGAGTGGATCTCTCTCGGAGGGGAACAGGCTGAAGTACTTCTGAGCGAGCTGGATAGGAGGCAGCGTCTGCATCTTCAGGTTGGTCCACGTCTGGAGGAACATCACCAGGCTTTTAAAGGTGTACAGGCCCAGGCGATCGTTCCCGTAGTTGGACAGATGAGTCATGAAGATACTAATCTGTGAATGGGAAGGGACAAGCAGCGTAAGACTTACTAAAGGGGATGAAGGTAAACTCAATATGATGTTATTATTAAAATGTGCTGTATTAATTTAGCTTGAGCTGAAACAATAAGTCGATTAATTGATTTGTCAACCGACAGAAAATGCCAAACATTTAATTGTGGGTATTTCATATCATATTAAATGCATAATAATATCAGTACAGAACAACTGATAATCTTTACAAGTAACCCAAGTAGTGAGCGCAATAACAGCAGGAAATTTGCGTAAAATTAGCGATTTGGATGAATTTTGAGCAGGTTATTTCCTGTGAATATTGCATCAGAGATGTGTTTTCCGTGTGTTTTCATGAACTTTTAACCCTGCCCTTATCCTGTATATATCTTAAATAATAATCCAAACATTAGAAATGAATGAAATGCTGAGATATAGGCCAACTGTATATATATATATATTTTAAAAGTTGTTTTACACCCCTTAAAATCAAGAAGGCCTTGCGACACCCGTTGAAGCTTTGGTGATCCCTAGGGCTGGTCGTGACCCCCAGGTTGGGTATCAGCGCTATAGGCAATTATAATTAATATTTTCTGCTATATTCTGACATAAACACTGAATTGATTTATCAAAAGAATAAGCAGATTAATCGATAATAAAAATAATCGTTACTCGATCACCTAAACTTGACTTCACCATTTATAACCAACTATACAGTATAATGGACTTTAACTGTCTCATCAGCATTAGGGCAGCGCAACTGTTAAAGGTTGATTTTTTTTTTTTTTTTTAAGTCTGTCTTAAAAGAATAATCTGGTGCTCATATGAACGTTGCATTAAAAGATCCCTTCCTGTGGATTTTGTCGCCTGTCGCTGACATTGAAATTGCTTTAGGAACTGATCTACAGGGGCCAGTATGAACAGGAGGAAGGATTACAGCAAGCTTATATTGAATCCTTTAACTGAGGCACTAAAACATGCGTGAATGCTTCCCTTTCAGGCTTATATAAATGCAACTCAAGAAAAAGTTGTGGAGAATTAATGTATATAAGGGAAAGACCAAACAATGATACAAATGCTTAAACAAAGGGTGATTATGCCATAGTTTGGTTTTAAACAGAGGAATAAAATCAGCTGGAGACTATGCGGGGTGACATTTCTTGCAGATATATTGTAATAAAAATAACCTTTTTTTTTATCATCTCAAAACCAAACATGCTGACGAAAGCGGCGCCAATAAAAGAAGCTTTCAGTTGTGTAAAAAGAGAAAAGCACGATGCAGACATCACTGCGTGACTCACTGACTAGTCATTGTCCCGTCCCTCGTTTATATTTCAATTTACACCGGCAGTTCAATGGGTTTCCGAGTGAGAGAGACAAAAGCAGTGCTGTGTGAATGTGTGTTAGACTCACAGGGTTCAGCAAAACAGTGAGGAAGAGTTCTCCTCCATTGATGAGCTTGTCCAGTTCATTGGGACTGCCTGGGTAGTCTTTATAGAAGATGGTGTGTGTGAAAAGACCACACGTCTGCCTGGGCAGTACCTGTGATATAAACAAGCACAAAGTTACCAAAAGCACAAAAAAACAAATGCACAAAAACACACACACATTAAAAAGGAAATGCATTCACACAAATAACCACACACATCATCAGCCCGCCGCTGAGAGCGGAGCTGTCAGTACTCCAGGCGGTTACCCCACACATTGTTTGCTCTCAATAACATTCGTATTATGCAGCTCATCTAGCCAAAGCAAACCCCTTATTCACTCCGAGTCTATATGGAAATTCATGGAAATGCGTTTACAGTTTGGAGTGTCAGGGGAACTGAATATCAATCATCAGTAAGCAGTGGAGACTGTCCATTCAGACTGCGGCGCTATCTGAAGGACGGGAGTGGAGCTCGGAGACCACACGGGCTGACTGAATGCCAACGCTACAAAGGAACCGGACGGAGGCCGCGCGGTTTCCCATCAGCGCTGAAGGTCAACCTGGGAAAGACATAGATAAGATTTTGTTCTTCTTCTTTTGAACCTCTTCAATGTAATCTATTCAACTTTAATTCCGCTCTCATAGCTTGTGTTATTCAGAACTACGGTCAGCGCTGTGAAGTTGAATTCTTTTTTGGAGTGTTGACATTTCGGTGATTGGTTGTGTGCAGACACTCGCTATGCTGTTGCCAAAGATGTCGGTCTTCATTACGGTGCTGCGGCCTGCTGGGCAGCACGACTCAAGACAGGTGTCTCACGCAAGACCGGTTCACTTGACTACACCATCATCTCACGCTCAATAGAAGAATACAACAATGTACAAGAATACGGGCGGGCAGGACTAATGAGATGATCGCCTCGGTGATATGCGGTAAATGAAAATAAGATTATGCCGAGTGTCTTTGGGGACACACGACTTAAGAAAAGCAGAGGCGGAGATGCAGAATGGAGAGTTGCTGCTGGCCATGAGAGAATAATAAGTACAAAAGAAGGAGGTGGAGATGGAGAGATAATTAATGAATGAAGGATAGCATATGTAGATGGAGAAAGATAATTATTAGCTGAAAAAGGTAATGAGTGTAGAGAAGATAAGTGGAGGGAAAGCAACAGGCCAGAGGTAACGAGATAACGAGGCCTTGTGGACGCCCCGGTGCGCATGAGAAGAGGTCTTACGCTGATGCCGCTGTGGATGAAACCTCGCCGGAAGCGGGCGGGCTTCAGGTGCGGGTACTCCTCCGTGCTGGTCACCTTAATGCCCCACACCTTCTTCCAGGCGTCGTACAGCTGCATGTGCACAGGGTAGACGCCGGAGTGGTGGGGCGCCACCGCGTAGCCCATGTTAGTGGGGATCCCGTGCTCCTAGAGGTGGAAAACACATGAGGGAGAGTTAGGAGGCAAGAAGAAGAAGAAGAGAATGAAAAGACTCATCAACCCATAATATTCCCAAGATATTAAAGCTATATTATAATCCTTAAGATTTTCATAAACCCCGTTTTTGATAGTATTTATGGTCAGCATATTTTCCGTAATACCCATTTAATGCATTTACAGTCAGTAATTATCTCTCTGTGTGGTAGTTTTTTTGGTAGCGGCGGAGTCCACCACTCCTGCGCTGGATTCAGATTGCCTACAGAAACACGAGGGATTCACAGGAAAACGATGCATGCGCCGTAATCCAGCGCAATTTTCTCACTGATTACTGTTCGCTCTCTTACAGGCATATCAGAGCTGTATTATGGTAAATGGACTGCACTTATATAGCGCCTTTCTAGTCTTCCGACCACTCAAAGCACTTTACACTACATGTCAGCATTCAAACACGCATTCATACCTCTAATTTACATACTCATTCACACACCGATGGGCCTTCGGGACCAACTTGGGGTTAAGTATCTTGCTCAAGGACACTTCGACGTGTGGACTGGAGGAGCCGGGGATCGAACCACAAACCCTCCGATGCGGTGGGCGACCCGCTCTACCTCCGAGCCACAGCCGGCGCAGTGAGTTACTGCTAATGCAGATGGAACCTCCTGCTGCCGCCGCCTCACGTTAAATGTGTTCAACAGGCGAAACACAAGATGAAAAAAAATTGCCAAATGTCATTTTCGTCCCATCTCTTGTCAGGGGATCATTTTTGCAAGTGAGTAATGGAACAAGAAGGAGCCGCCACAGGGAGCTGTTAGACTGCACGTCACCAACCTGAGCGAGCTAACAAACTCCACCGTGTCCTCCTGCTGTGTGGAAAACTTCAGCATGAAATCTGATCGCAGTTACAATTATTTTTGACTGGGAATTAAAACGACTTTGTTTGGCTGCACTGCGAACAGATACACCGGTCGCTCTTCCTGTATTCCTGACAAAGTAGCTGTCCAAGTAGTGTTAAACCACACTTGCTGTTGCCTCGGTAACCACGGGTATTGCCAAAAATAAAACCAGCACTGAAATGTTACGGATTACAACTTTAAAAAGGCTGTACACCCTGCCTAATGTTGCCTATTTAAACAAGGAAGATCGGATAAGCAAGTACAACGGCGTTCACCCAACGCTGTGACCTGACCCTTGCCCTCCCCCCCCCCCGCGACTCACCATGGCAAATTTCTTGTTGAGCAACATCTGCTCGGCCAGCACGGACTGGTTGTGGAATAGATGGGGCTGCATGTGGCTCCACATGTGAGGGAACCACCAGAACTCCTTCACGTAGGAAAGCAGCAGGTCGTCTCCCAGGTCCTCCTCATCGGATCCTGGACGTGACGGAGAGAGTGGAAAGGAGGGAGGAGATGGAGGGAGATGAGGAAATCAAGGGGTGATGGGTGAAAAGGAAATGGAGGAGATAAAAAATGGACAATGACAAAGAAGAGGCAGAGGTGAAATGAGGTCAGGGAGGAAATGAACGTCAGAGAGACAAAAGGAGAAGTTCAAATATCAGAGTGAAGCATGTGAGAGATTAACGGCAGAACAAATAAAGTCAGGGCAGGAAGGAGAAGAAGAGGAGTAGAGAAATTACAAAACATATAAGTGTTATCTCGTTTAGTTTAGTACGTGTTCTTATCTCTGCTTGAATTAAGAGTAGCAAAAGGTTTCTCTTCACGGGCTGCATCTTACCAGCGTGAAAGAATTTCCCTGAGAAGCCCAGATTGAAGGTGAAGTTGGGCACATGGGTGCGCAGCTCTCTTTGTGTCTCCAGCAGGGCCTGGACCAGTGGGAGGAAAGGAGAGTGAGTCAATACACTCATACTGGTGCACGAGTGCATTAATGAGGGAAGCGTGAACAGCCAGGCGCACGCGTGCCCACATACATATTTCATCCTGCGAGTTTCTTTCGGTAAACATCCAACAACCACTCCCGGTTGCCTCACTCTTCTCCTTCATTCCGTTTGATATTTTCTCTCTCCTCTGATTCGGGTGTTTGTTTCATTTGATCTCCGCGCTGGATGAGACTCCCAGCACACACCCTCTCCGGCGCTAGCGGATTTCTCCGTCTTGTCAGGGGTGTGATTCGTTCCTAAAAGCTCGCTGTTGCGCTGCAAGTGAGGCGGCTTGATGCTTCCTCCATATTTTATTTTTTTTTTTCTTTCTTAGACCCTCTGCCTCCACATGTGAGGGGGGTCTGTTCTGCTCTGAGGGGACGCAAGCGAGGAGCTTTTCAACATTCTTTGTATGTCTCTGGGCCCCTGAAATATTCATTGCTGTGGAGCTTCTGTGACAGTGTGAGCAGTGGGGCCTGTCAGCTTTGAGCGGCCTACTGGGACGAACGCATTCAAAAGGAGAAGAGGAGCGAGAAGACGGGGCTTTCTGTGTGACTGGCAGAGGGGTTTCACATGCCATGTGTGAGGCAAGTTTTAAATTTTACCAAAAGGATCTGTTGAAAACACCGGTTGATGAATACATAAGTGGGTTCAGTTTCCATCTTTCCGATAAAGTTTTTTTCCCCACTCGCACACAAACTCACCTTTACGTCGGGCACCTTCATGCGCGTGCCCTCTTTGCCCACGAAGATGTCGTCTATGTCCACCAGGACGTAGCGCTCCAGGGACAGCGAGAGCCTCTTCCCCGTGAGAAAGGCCACGGCGTCCACGAACACCAGCTTGTGCAACCAGAAGACCAAGTTGTTGCCGAACAGGACCCTCTGGATGCCGTCGTGGAGCCCCAGGTCCTGCACCACCGACGGGAGCAGAGCGGCGTTCTGCCCCATCGACGCGACGCTCTCGGCCGATTGGGTCTTGGCCAGCAGCACGGGCTCGTACGTCGAGTGGTTGGACTGGAAAACGGTCCAGTCGTCCCCGGGGAGGGGACCTGGCAGGGGCTGCCCGGATCGAGTGATAAAGAGCAGGGGAGACTTGGGGTTGACGGTGCAGTCCTTCAGACCCAAGTTAGAGTGCAGAAAGAGGGGGAAGCCTTTCAGCTGTGCACTGAGCAGACTGTTTTCATTGGCCTGATCGACAGAGAGACACACACACACACAAGAGAGAGAGAGAGAGAGAGAGAGAAATCACACAGATTCATCATACACCGGAGTGATGAAGACAGAAAGGCATTGGATATAATTCCCCAATATCCCCAATCATGTGTGAAATAAGGAATGTCAGGCCTACTCAGACGTGAAGGCATGAGGCAGCTTCTACCTGCTATGCTCAATCTGCTGTGCTCCGAGATTGCAGTCAAAATGAATAACCTCCTGCTGTGTCCTCTAAGATTCAAAGACTGAGGGTTCAGTGATTATTCATTGAAATTTCTCCTCCGTAATGTGTCATTCTCCGATTCTCTCACATCTCCACCGCCGCGGATACACAAGTCCTACTTTCTCCTGCACTTTTTTACTTAAGACTCACTTAAACTTTCACCACTCCGCATGTGTGGTTGTGTTAGATGCAGGATCATAAAGTAAATAAGCAATGACATGCACTGTGTGATGTCCACATCTACAAACCTGACAGATACTAGATTTTTGAGGCAGATCATATTGGAATAGTTAAAAAAAAAAAAAAAATCCAATATTCTTTAAAGGAACAGTGTGTAACATATAGGCAGATCTATTTGGCAGAAATGGAATATGATATTAATAAGTATGTCTTAAAGGTTTTCTTTGGGGTCCTGGAGCTGAGCCAACCGCCTAAGGTTCTCAAATTAAAGAGATTGACCATGAAAGCAGTTTAAGTGGGTTTATTGCCATCCGAACCATGATTTGTTCGCAGGGACGCATGGCATGAGGGTTGAGATGGAGAGCAGAGATATGTGCAGTTCTGACTGGGGGCCCTTATATAGTGGTTTGAGAAACACCTGCATGCAATTGGCATTCAGGCAGAGGGACGATTGGGTTCAGTGGCTTGAAGCACACCTGTCTGTACTTGGCCATCAGGCAGGAGAATGATTGAGTCTGGTTGTAATGAGCCGATCCTGTCCACCAGAGGCTGCCATTTTGACAGCATGAGAGAATTTACATGTTTTCTTTAATGTATAATCACCTGAAAATACAAATCGTTGTTTTTTCTATAGTGGACTTCTGAAACATGTTATCAGCTCAAAATCATGTTTATAAGCAATTCTAATCAAATTAGGAGAGGTCATGTAGTAACAACTAGCTGATTAAACAAGGTTTAAGTATGTTTTTGGGCTTTTAAAGAGGCATTAACTAGGAAGTTAACTAGGACTGTCAAATTTAACCCGATAGTAACGCGTTAACGCTAATTCGTTTTAACACCACTAATTTCCTTAACGCATTAACGCGATCTCTCGGAGGTTGTAGAGGGAAGATACTGGTATCATATGAAACTAGAAAACCCAAAGGAATCCATCGGTACCAACCATGTCATACTAGCTTGTTGCGAAGGAGGTTAAATAACGCTCCAAACTTGCGCTAAATTTTGGCGAGGAAAAACTGGCATGGCCATTTTGAAAGGGGTCCCTTGACCTCTGACCTCAGTATGTGAATGAAAATGGGTTCTATGGGTACCCACGAGTCTCCCCTTTACAGACATGCCCACTTTATGATAATCACATGCAGTTTGGGGGCAAGTCATAGTCAAGTCAGCACACTGACACACTGACAGCTGTTGTTGCCTGTTGGGCTTCAGTTTTCCATGTTATGACTTGAGCATATTTTTGTTATGCTAAATGCAGTACCTGTGAGGGTTTCTGGACAATATTTGTCATCGTTTTGTGTTATTGATTTCCAATAATAAATATATACAAACATTTGCATAAAGCAAGCATATTTGCCCACTCCCATGTTGATAAGAGTATTAAATACTTGACAAATCTCCCTTTAAAAGGAACATTTTGAACAGATAAAATAAAGTGCGATTAATCGCGATTACAAATTTTCATCGATTGACAGCCCCAAAGTTAACATAAACACTGTACATAACATAAGGAATATATTTTGATATGGATCCTTTTAAATTTGGTACTAAAGACTTGTGACCAAGGTATGTACCATTGGCAACATTTAACAGTAGAAAAATATGCTTATATACTTAAAATATACTATAGGGAGACACTGTTTTGAATTACCTCAGAAATATCTTCTGCATTTTTCTTTTGCAATTTCTCGTTACTTTTAAACATGCATGTCGATATACAGATATTTGTAATAAGCCTAAACGGGGGCATACAGATATAAGTTGGGTTGTACTGCAAACAGTTTGGTTCAGAGCAGCAGCGGCGGTGTGTGTCCAGGTCATTGGGATGCACGCCCTCGCTCTACCTCCTCCTCTCCCGATAGCTGGCAAATCCCACCAGGCTTTCGTCTCTAACCTTCACCTACACCGTCTAACATCACTGCACCACCATCCATGCCTCCACATCTCTTTCTATATTCTTTCCATGGCTCAGAGATGGTGATTAAAACTATAAGACCTGAAAACAGGCCTCGGGCAAACAGGCTCAGCTAGGGATTACTGAGTGAGAGCGAGAAGGGGAGAGAGAGAGAGAGAGAGAGAGAGAGTAAGAGAGATATATAGAGGAAGAAAGAGGTACAGAAGCTGCCGGCTTTAGAGGAAAAACTATAAAACAAAAGGGGGGAGAAAACAAGAAAAGAGAAACAAGAGACTGGGCGAGAGGACCAGATAGCAGAATAAAGGAAAAACAAGAAATAGATGGAACATGAGAGGAGCAGTGCAATGGGACCGAGTGATACTGAACCAGGCAGGTCTTTCCAACCCTGTGAATCCCATCTCCTTAGAGACGGTGGAGCCAGATGGACAGGGCAGAAGGTGTGAGAGAGAGGGAGGGAGGGAGGGAGGGGGGGGGAGAGGGAGGGAGGGAGTGTGGTGCTGTCCTAACCTTGAAGAAGCCAATGATGCCCACTCCATATTCCACACAGTATTTGTCCAGCAGCTCTCGGTTCCAGGCGTCCAAGTTAACATACTTGAGAATGTTCTCGTAAATCACCAGTGTGAAGCGGCCTCTCTCTTTGTCCGTCAGCGTGGGCATGTCCCCTTTACCGGGAGAGATCTCAGTCCGGTACCGGAACCGGCCGGACTCCAAGATGGCCACGATCTCCTGACCCAGTTGAGAATACTGGCTCTCCACAAACACCAGAACCACAGGATCTGTCCTGGCCCCTCCGGGATCCACCCCGGGGCCCCCCGAGACGCCCCGCAGAGGCAGCAGCCGGGACGGAGTGACCCTCGGGTCGTCGGAGTCGGCGGACGCCCCCTCGGCCCCGGACACGCCCCCTCCCGACGGCTCCAGCTCCCGCTTGACGCCATAGAGGAAGTACGCGGAGATGAAGACGCTGACGGTGCAGAAGATGAAGAGGAGGAGGAGGGAGGTCTGCAGGGGGAGGAGACGGACCAGCCGACGGAGGCGCGTCACGCATCCCAGCATCGTCTCGCGCCGCTCCGCCCCAGCAGCCCAGCAGCACGGGGACAGTCTCTCTCGGCGGCGGGTAGAAAACGGCGAGCGGGGGATATCGCTCACGACGAAGTCAGTCTCGTTATCGAGCTGAACACGAACGGCGTCGAGGTAGCAGCTGCGGCAGCTACTGGGGAAAGAAATGAGACGGTCTCACGTAGGCTCTCCCTCATATTGCGGCGCTGCTTATGTCACCATGGCAGAGAAATGGGGGGCCTTGGACCGCTGGTACACACTTATGCCTCGGAGGGAGGGCTGGCGGGCCGAGTCACTGGCGGAGAAAGATGATGGAAGACTCCATCACCTGTCCATCATGCGAACCCGCCAACCATGTCCCGGTTAGATTTCGCTCCGCTCTTTTGATTGGAGAATGATCTCTTGAGAAAAGCAATGTCACGCAGGTCATCTCAGCGGCACCATTTCCTCGGGATCCAGTCTCCTCACCTTGAAAAAAAACACAGCGAAGACAGAAGAAGAAAAATGTCAGAATTCTGAAAGCAAAGCAACAGCTCCTATAGAACAAAACGACATATTGCTTTCTTTTGTTGTGTGGGTTTCGCTGTGTGTGGGAGATGTGTGTGCACTGCAAGCGCCGAACACTCCAAAAGTTCACTCCAAAAGTAGTCCTTGCATTCACCTACACAAAGTAAGAGCTGCCAATTTCCCCCCTACACACACACGAGCGCTCCTAACCCCGGCGTGCGCACGCACGCACGCGCGCGCACGCACGCACGCACGCACGCACGCACGCACGCACGCACACACACACACACACACACACACACACACACACACACACACACACACACACACACACACACACACACACACACACACACACACACACACACACACACACACACACACACACACACACACAAAATCGCTCGCTCACGCAGCCTCCACACAATCAATAGGCAGAATGTGAGTGACAACAAAGCCTCGAGGCGAGCCAATTCTCAATTCAGTCCAGTAGCGCGGTGTGACTGCATACAAGTGAAGCCATCACCCGCGGGGACACTCGCCTTCTATTTCCCTCAACTCCTCAACAGTATCGAGACCAAAATGGAGTGCGGGAGAAGGGAAGGAAAAGCAAGCTGATGGAAGGGAAACGATCCAAGAGCAGAGGAGGAGTGGATGACAGTGACAGACAGACCTGGCAACACTAGGATCCATTACTCCGGGAGAGAACCCCCCCCCCCTCCCCTTATCACACTCGATACACATCCCCACACCCTCTGCAGACCTATCATAATATACCAGCTCTAAAGTCAATCTCCAATCGAGCCCGGTGAGAAAAGTACAAGATGCAGCATGAGAGCGGTGTGAGCTAGTCACTAACGGATACATCGTTTCTCCATTTAGAGGCCTGGTGGAGAAAGGAGACGGAGCATCATTACCTTAGCAAAGAAATGCTCCGTCCATTAAGTTGGAGTGCTATCGAGGTGCACACACACACACACACACACACTCACACAAGCCTTTATAAAACCCTAGATACCACATTAGAGTCCAGTCACAACCCTCTCAACCCACAGACATTAAACAGTGACCACCAAACCCATCAAGACTCATCAGACACAAATCAGACATAAAATGGATTTGATAATGCCTTCAAAGGGTTTATTAGTAACGCAATAAAACCGAGGTTTAATTAAAGGTAAGTAACATTAAAAATACAAGAGCGGCCATACGATGCTGAGCGAAGTGAATCCTACGGGCTGCAATCATCCATCCGATAGCATTACAATCAAGAAATTATCGAGTTTTCACAAATGGAGATAAACTTCAGATCATTCCCGAATACCATATTTTGGGCTTCCGGAGATTCGGTAGAAGTCGACGGCGAATATTCGAAGCTTCGGTTCTCCGTTTTTCGGCTGAGATGGACAGCGCTATGCCATCCAGAACGTCTTTCGGTTTAATTAAAAGCGTTCATTTTTAAGGATTCTGTTATTCAGCGGTAGGTGTTGTTTGTATTATCATTTGTTATTGAATAAAAAAAACATTTTCAAAAGGATTTGGTATATTTTATGCATGTTTGTAATCTCGAGGGGTTAAAAAAAAAAAAACACAAATACCCGATTCAAAATTGAAAATCAAATACCTGAACAACAAGCGAAAAATGGAATAGTTAAATATCTGAGTCGAGCCCTATTCCATACATTATTTCTAACAGAATCCTCTAAAGATAATCCTTTGATTATTGAAGTTATTGTTCATGTAAACACAGTATCACTTTGGGAAGCATCCAGCCCATATAGCGTCCCTTTAATGTAATCAAGGTCAACACTCTGGCGAGGAGCTCTGCCCCCTCTGGCCTTCCAGCTAAGCTTAACAGGACCGCCTTAAATCTCTACCGCGAGAGCAGTGGAAGAAATCACACTTTTCTCTGAGTCGCGTCCAAGTTTCGTCTTTACAGGGAGGCAGAGTCTAATGTAAAGAGAGGCCGTGAAGAAACGGTGGGCGTTCAGAGAATGTATCGCAGCGGAGCAGACAAAAACCAACAGCCCTGGTCGCTTGAAGATCCTCCCGCTACTTTTGTTTGTTCATTTCTGAGGGAGCCAGGGTTCGTGTCATGGCATATCAAAGTGTGATTAGCCACAGGAAGTGACTGCTGCTGGGGACAGTGAAGCAGAAGAGAAGACAGCGGAGACAACTTTTAACATGACACAGAGGCCGAGGCTGTTTTTTCACGTCTTTTGGGTAAAGTTTGGCAACAAATACAAAATAAATATTAAATTAAATTAAAACTGATGATGTTTCTCATCACGAAATCCTAGTTATGAGGTCTGGGCAATAATTCAATATCATCTGAATGTAATTTTTTTTTCAATAAATTGATTAGTTTAGTCTATAAAATGTCTGGAAATATTGAAAAAACATCCATCACAAGTTTCCAAACTTGTGATGGGATTGATTGATCGCATGTCGATTAATAGAGCCCTGCGGATTTTCCTAATAAACAAAGTTATTTTTACAGTTGGCGTTTCTTACAAAAGTCTTTGACGTGTAACAGACGGGTTGAATGCATTTCCTTCCTTATAAAACAGTTTCAAAACCGCAAATGTTTTTTTTGTTGTTTTTTAACATTGTACGACCTGCATTGTTTACTCGCTAGCAGTCTACTTCTTCGCTGGTGCATATCTTGGCGCACCTCTACATCACAACATGAATACGTAACCTTGCGCACATGCATGAGACGCGTTGTATACTGATTACACCGATTTCACACAAGTATCACTCAGCTCCACTCTTTAAGAAAAAAGCAATCTTTAAGTCGTTTCCTGTTGATGATTAATCAGAATGAAGACACGTTATCTCCGTCTGCTGGGAGACAATGAGCTCCGCCGTGACTTTAATGACACTGTTGACGAGGCTTGGGAGCAGATTAAATGGTGACACAAACACAAACAGAGCAGAGGCCCAGAAAACCTCACTTCTTGCCCAATTCGCAGCAGCGATGACCGCCTCCCAATGTTGACCTTCAGACTGAGATACAGAGAGCTACGAGCAAAGGAAGGAAGAAAGAGAGAGAAGGTGACAGCCAGAGAGGGGGAGGAAGAGAGCAGCCGACACAAATAGAGGGGAAGCTCAAGGCCTCCGTTGAGTGTGAAACTACAGCTTTGAGATCGGGCCAGCTAAACGGAGAGTACAATACATTAGACTATAATGGAGATGAGGATATAGCACTGACTAAAGAGAATAATGGCTAATGGATCTCAAATGTCTCACCTAATGTGTCTTCTACTTTCTGTGCCACGTGTACCTTAGGAGAAGCCAAGACACAACAGCAAACATCTCCGTCCTCCAAAATAATTGATGCAAAAAAAAATGTAGAGGAAGAAAAGAGAACATGAATATTTCATGTTCAGCTGATGAGCGGTATAGCCAGCAGACATATACGTAAGGTAAAGAGCAGCCAAAAAGGTGCGTAGAGTGTTTCAGTCTGCCAAACAGTGTCTTAACTCATGCATAAAAGGGAGAGGCAGACGGAGACTAATGCGTATCTGATAGCCAACCTTTTCATTCTCAAAAGATGGAAAGAGCTCAGACTGAATATGAGCTCAGTATTTGCACACGTGGACTTAAAAGTCTCCCTAAATGGAGGTGGCGGACAGACCAATAAGAGGGAAAAAAAAATGAAGGAGAACACGATTGGAAAGGGAGACAAAAGCAGAGGAAAAGACGAGACGATCGACTACCAAACCTTGAGAAAAAAAAAACAGATTGGTGGGAAGAAATGAGCGAAAAATTCAGCCCTAAGGCGACCATCAATCTCGAGGCTTCGAAAACAATTAAAACAGTCCCCTCGTTATTTTATAGCAGCTGAAAGACGGCGACAGAATGAAGTGGAGGCATAAACAATAGCAGGTGACGGCCGAGAGGACAGGCTAATGCCTTTCCTCGGGGTGGGTGGTCACTAAAACCTGCTCCCTCTACATCATGGGAAGCAGGCCAGAAGCATACTGCTAGATTAATGAGACACGATGAGGAACAGGGGGACGGAGCCTGGTCCTCAGCTGTAACAACTCTCTGGATAAACAGCGCGAAGGTTGGCCATATGTAGCCTCACACGTCCTGTTCACGCGTCCCCCCCCTCCCTCCCTCCCTCCCTCCCTGACACTGCTGTTGCACTTCTTTTAAAGTGTGAATAAGACCAAGCGTCCCAGGGCTTGTGAGGAGACTCAGTACATTAACACGGTCAACCAGAGTCGGACTAGCCGTGGGTGATCCCTTCCACAAATAAACTTTTAAAAAGGGAGAGCTGGACCCTCGGAGCCCCCTCGGGACCCAACAGTATCCCCCCCCCTCTTTCCCCGATCCGTCCCCTCGCCGCTGACTGACAGAAATAAACGATGACCCTCTGTGTTCAATCACCACAGGCCTTAGCAACCGCACGCTCTCCATGGAAACGCCGGAGTACCGTTGTGTTCACAGGGATGGAAACTGGAAAAAGGAAATAAGAGGGAGGGCGGCAATCCATAGGACGCTCTTCAAAAGGCTACTGTTGTTGTCACTTTTCTGCCTTCGACTGCGCATCGACGCGCGCGCACCGCGGCGGCTCGATCACAGCGGAGAGCGACCCCAGAGACTCATTAGAAGAATCCAAATTATCTCGCGACAAAGCACGTGTGTTTTGTTTGTATTTATTCCTGAACAAATATCGCTGAGCTTTTGTGCAAACACTGGGAGCCTCACAAAAGACAAAAACAACTGACCGCTTGAAACGTGCGGCGAGGCACGGGCCAAGGTTAAGAGTGGGTAAGAATGACGCCAGTGTAATCCCTAATCTGTAATCCTGTTAATCTCGACACTGCAAACAGTAGCAAATGTGCTTATGCCAGCTCTGTTACTGTGCGAGAGATGCCTTGAAGGGATTAAGAAACGAGACACAATAGAGGATTGAACATTGTATTGAGAGAGAGAGAGAGAGAGAGGTCGAAATGCGATGCATCTTTACTCCTCGCTTTGTTATAAAACGATGAGCCGACCGTCAAGAAGACCACTGTGTCGTAATTCTCCACCACAAGCAGAAAGAAGCAAAGCTAAAGCAAATTTCTGTATTTGCATTCAGCCTCCTACCATTTCTTGCAAGAGATTAAACTTCAAAAAGCACGAATTTTCATATTTCTTTTGAAGCACATCTAAAGCAACAAACATGCACATGAGAGCAGCGAGGACTCGCCTTCTTAAAGAGGTTACACTTAAAAAAGCCACAGTCGCAGGTTGTTCTTCCCCCCCCACCCCCACCCCTCTCCTTAAGCCAGCCTTGGCATTCATCAATATAGAATCAATCAATCTGAAATTTGAATTCCATTTTATGCATCCATTGTGGCTGCTGCTGCGATTAAAGGCTTAGGCCGTGAAACGGCGTGGAACGCGGCGCCGTATTTTCACTCCGGCTCCAGCCTCCCACCCTTCAGCCAATCTGAATGCACAAGCAGGCGGCTTCATTTTAGCTGCAAACATTTACACCGACACTTCCCTCTCCCTCTGTCTCATCAATTCATTTCATGACACTGCGTGAAGGACAGAGGACTCGGGAGGGAAATGTAGTTTTGCCTTCTAATTCTCCAGAAAGTGACTTTCAGACCATTTCCCCCTACCGAACCGCGCGGCTGAATTATCACATCATTTTTCAGCACCTCAATTTACTGTCCCCAAGACTGAGGCAATTTCACAGAAGAAAAATGCCTTCCCTCGATTCGCCCGTGCCCCTCCAATTACATCTCAAGGCCCTACTTGAAGACCTCGGGCCCCCGCGCTGTCGTAATTGAAATGATTGCAATGTTATTCGTTGACACGGTAATGGGACAAAAGAGGCAGAGACTCATCTTCAAATCCAGACAAGGGAGGGCAATCTTTTCCTAAGAGCAATTATGAAGAGAATGGGACGACAGCGAAAGTGTGTTCAATGACAATTAGAGAGAATTGGGGCATTTCTGCACCACTGCTGTAACTGTATATATTCTACACAAGACAGAGCAAGATCCCACCCTCAGACTTCCGTTAGAGGAGATCATGTCAGATCCCATCAACGCTGATATCATCCTCCGTGAAGATAACCTGAGCAGGCACAGGCGTAATGGCATGATTACACATTCATATAATGTGGGGACGATTAGGACCGAGATGAATAAAAACACAGGGCAAGAGAATGAAATATACATGGCAGCACTCGCAGAGTCTTTTTCATCTTAGAATATAGGCTCCCAAACCTCCCCGTCCTCTTTAGATCTGGGATCTCGAGCGGGAGGGATCTGAGAGAGCGGCAGGAACTGTAAAATGGATTACCTCACAGTGTGAAAAGCAGCGTGGATGAGCTGTGGGAGCCACGGGAAGACTGTGGCGGCGGGGTGTGGAGGCGAGAGCGAGGAAGGGGTCATTAGGGAACGGTGCGGTGATGGGAAATGGAGACTTTCCTCAGCGGTATTACTCCTCGGTGGAGGTGGGGCAGAGTGGCGTGAGCGGAACCAACACCTTCATCAATAGCCTCGATCACCTCGACGCAGCACGTGAAAAGCGCCGCGCACACATATACACACACACACACACCCCCCCGCTGATAACCACCGGCAGCTCGCTACCACAGTATATCTATTTATAGACACTCTGTGCCCCATTTACAGGCATGGGGACGCTGGATCTGTACAATAAAAAAAACAAAAAAACAGTGGAGACCAGGGAAGACATCATTTGTATACTGCAGACCTTTATTAGCAGCTGGAGTCAAGGACGGAGTAGAGAAAAGAAAATACTGCAGGAAGCTGAAAACTCCATTAGGACGGACAGTGGAACCGTTATCATTCACAAATGACGACAGATCCAAACAAGCGGGGTGTCATGTCTAAATGAACTGCAATCTAACTCATGCGACTAACACGGTGGACAGATTAATCAGAGAAAGAGAAATAATTGACCCCACTTTGGCGGCTTCTGCGTACGATTTCATCTTTGAGTGGCATCGCAGGCTATTAGCCGGCAGCCACATGGAGAGGAGATCCCGCGGTGTGCGCAATTGAAATACATAATAATTCATTTTCCTTCATTGGTTTTTTTTTTTTTTTTTTTTGGATGGTTTGACATCATGCATATGGATGTCCTGCGGGCTTCAAATTACGGCGGTGGCATGTTTATGTGTGGAAATTATAGGAAGGACCTGAGGCAATGAATAACCCCCAGCAAAAAATAAATAAAAAAAAAGGTACACTTCCGAGGAAAGGGAGGGAGGGAGGGAGGGAGGGGGGGAGGGGGGGGGGGGGGGCCCTCAGTCTATTGGATTTCTGAGAGGAGAAATAGGCTTGTAGTGCGTCGGACAGCCAACGCGAGGCACAGGGAGAAAGGGTTCGGTCATTTATCATTTTTGTCAGTCCTGGTAGAGAAGGGAGGCGGGGCACGGGGGCTTTCATATAAATTGAGTGTAGGTGGAATCAATGTGGCGTTGTTGGTGAGAGGAAGGGGGGGGCGAGGGAGCCAGATCAATGCTGGTGGGAGTGACTGTTTGTTCTCATTGTTTATCTACTGTCATCTCAGGACGCCGCTGAAGGACAAGGGAGCATGGCGGGCAGCGCAATGTCTCCATCGGGACTCAGGGGTTCGTAATGGGCCTCTCCTTACACAGACAATGGGCATCACTCAGAGGTGAAAGTCATACTGCTCGTGGATAAGGCACGTCCGTGTGAGTGTGAGCGTGGGAGTTTGGGGGGGTTCTGAGCTGAAGTGGAGATAACAGCACTTGTCAGTGTGGTTTCATGCTGCAGGGTCCGCCGGTCAAATCGACTGGCCCGTTCAGCTGAGGAAACCTATTCAGGGCCGCGCAGAATCTCTGACTAAAGCACAACGGTTTTTATTAAGACTTTTACACCTGCAGCGGAACGGCAATAACAGATTTGCTGACCCGACTTGAACCAGAGATGCTATCAAACAACAACAACAGCTCTCGCGATGAATAAAAGAAAACTATCGAACCAATAATAAAATCCCCGGGCGTGCCGGAGGACGGAGTGCGTGGCACACACATAAACAATATAACCGTCTAATCTACTCAATCAATCTGGGAGAGACGGAGGGGGGAAACTGCCGAGCAGGGCATGTATCTGGGGTTGTAATAGGGATGAAGTACAATACCTGCTCATGAAATGATGATGAGCTAGATTCAGAGGCCGCCCAGTGAAATTCAGGTATAATCATCCCCAGGGGAGCCCCCTCCTCCTCCTCCTCCTCTTCCTCCTTCTCCCCCCCCTCCCTTTTTTTTTACACCTCCCTCTTCCATCTTCCCGTCTTTCATGTCCAGATAAGAAAACGGCCCGCACTGATCTGACTGTGATTCGCGCAGCAGAAATGCGTTCCCATGGGAATATCACGGCGCGGAAGAATAGCTGACACAAGAGATGAGATTCTGTTGTGCTGCCCATATTTTTGCCTCCGAGATCAAACAGATAGGATTTTTCCTCCTGCATGAAAACGCGCTCCTAATCAGCAGCTCGCTTTTCAAAAGCCCAATCAAGAAGAGCAGAGGAACGGATGGCGGTGTGGAAATTTGTCTAGAGGGCCGTATACTGTATGTTTTACATAAACAAGCGGTGCACACTTGACACGTGCCCCCATCGCGGTTAAACTGCAGGCACCGAATGTGTGAAAACTCCCGACGTGCAGACAAATACCCAGCCTCATGATTGGTTTATCGCAATAACAATAATTACTCTCCCAATTGTAGCCCCGGTCATGAATCCTATTACAAATCCTGAGTGTTTTTTGTTTTTTTTTAAACTGAGGCTCAGCTCCAGCTTTTATTCTCTTCTCTCTCTCTCTCATACTTTCTGCCTCAGTCGCGGTTTTTAAAACACAACCGCAGTCAAGCTCCGCTACACTTCCCAGTAATCCAACGTGGCAGTATTCCCCCCCCCCCCCCCTCAGACTGCTTCTTTGCTGTTGTAGGACGTTAATTCAACTGAAAACAAGATTTCGTTAGAAAAGTCCATATAAATATAACAGATGCAATTCTGTGACAAGTTTAATGATGGGAATGCTTTTGGTTTGCATTAGCTCTGTATGTCGGTATTAATGTCAGAAAATCGTATTAAATCATAACGACTGATTTAATAACACACAACCAGTGCATGTAGTTCTCAGAAGTGGCATAATGAGTTGAACTGAGAGCAGAGCCGTGTGTAATTAAGGCGTGGAAATGTTAAATGCACCTGCACAGATGATAACAGCTGACATTTTTTTCATGTCAAAAACTACATTACGAGTTCAAAAGGCATATTCTAAACTAATGCTAGATGCTGAATTAATCCCTTGTAGTGCAGTGAGGTCGGTCTTTAAAGAAGGACTAAATCTGGCACAGCTGTGTATTTGCCAAGAGAAGGACGCCGCCGCCGTCCTCAGAAACGGAGCATCTCTCCGCTGCGTTAAAAGGACACCGTGCGACGGTCACGGAGAGGCCTGTTAGCAGCTCTACGGGGTTTCACGGCTGAGAGATGGGAGACACTGTGCATTCAAAAACTGTTGCCTGGGGGGGGGATTCACCACTCACAGTTTTATAGCGAACTGGTAAAGAGAAAGCCACTGTTAAAAAAAAACTAAAAAAACCTCACATGACACGTCGGATAGTCTTTGCCAGAAGGCACGTGGGAGAATTTGAAACAAAATTGAAGAAGTAGGTTTAATAGTGTGATGAGACAAAAAAAAATGCAGCTTTTTTGGCCATCATGCTAAAAGCTATGTTTGGTGTAAGCCAAATACGGCGCACCCCCGACATGAAGTCTGGTGGTTGCAGTATCACGATTTGGAGATGCTTCTTCGCAGCACGACCTGGAAGAACCTATAGGAAAACTCGCTAAAGTTTGACAGAAGACTGTGACTTCAGAGAAGAGACGTCGATCCCAAACACAAGGCCTGTCTATTTTAGCCGATACAGACCTATCCACACAGTCACACGCCTGTATCTGCTGCCAGACTTCAACTACTACTAAAGATGGATAAATACTTATGCAATCACTATCTTGTGTCTTATATTTGTCCGGTTTTTATCGGTTGATCAGTGTTAAAAAAAAACTATATCTAATATATCCATTATGAAAAGTCAAAGGAGGGTGAATAATACTTTCTTAGGCATCGTACCTGCCAGGTTCCCCCATCCCCTCGAAATAAACACAGCTCCTCCGCCACGGCTCTACTACGCTATCCCTCTCGCGGCTTCGGTCTCAACTCTGCAGCTGGTCGGGACTCTCGGTCTATTTCAGCGCTCTACCTGTCGCCATCCAAGCTGCTTTCCACTTCCTCTGTTCTCGTCCTGGACCAGAGGGTGACGCATGTGTGGGTGTCACGGAGCTGACAGGTCTATCTGGGCTCTGTCTACTGTGCTGGCTCTTCCCATTTCCCCTCTCCACTGCCGCCTCTACAGCTGCTGTGTATCCTACCGTGACACCGCGCACACACACACACACACACACACGGATATCAGTTTACAGAAGGGGGTAGCTGGGGTCTGTTCGCTGCAGGGTCAAGCCTCCACAGGGCTGCATGCATGGTGTATGTCCTGGAACACAACACTTTGAGATCCAAACAAAATGTCATTATTTTTTAAGAGAGGGAAACAGGCCAGGGGAGAGCGAGAGAGAGAGAGAGAGAGAAAGAGAGAGAGAGGTGTATTTATGTGGGGAGAGAGCTATGCTTTGCCCTGTCGGTTCAATGAAAGCCTGTCAGAGTTATGGATTAAATATCACTGCGCAGCATTGTACACACACACGGCGCGTATATGTATACGTGCGCTCGATGTGTGTACATTTACGTGTTTGCTGGGTGCACGCGGCTCGGCGGTGGGTTATGGGTCCAAACACCCAAACTGAAAAGCAGACTGTCATGTAGAGTGTTAGCCGTGTTAAAAAACTGAAATCTGTCTCCCGCCACCCATCCATAACCGGCCAGCAGCTGCCAAAGTCAATGCGGTTCAGCCACACGCCGTCACCATAAACCCTATGTAACACATTTCTCATTTGCTACGCCTCTCAGCCATTTGCTCTCCTGAGCACACAAACAGCCGTTTCCAGCCTCTCTCACACACACACAGATATACACTTCCACACACACACAGATTGGTGGGGTGTTTTTCCTCCCGCTGGCTGTAACAGGTGTGTGGGGGTAGGAAGTAGTAAGCCGATCCAGCCGTGAAGACCCACTCCTTCTCCTCTCCTGCCAAAACATCCCCAGTCCCACTGCTATCCTTCACCTCCTGAAGGGAAACTTCCAATCAGTCCAGCGGATCAATACACCCTAGCCTCAGGATATGAGGCTCTAAAGTTAACTAGAAGCACTTAAGGAGAGGGGAATCTGTATCGATTACAAAGGGTTAATGAGACCTCGTGTGCTGGCTAGGCTTTTTTTTTTAGATTGGAAATGCGAGACTCGGTCAGTTAATTGATACAGATTGGTACTATTTAATACGACTATTCTAGTCTGTGGGCTTTGTGTTTTCACACATACACAAAGGTGAAATAAGGCTGCATGAAATAATGATACCAGCTCCTCCGTCGGAGGAGAGGGCACGGTGCCACGACGAATCAGTGCAGACTGAACAAGATGACCGGGAAGAAAAAGCAAACTGGTAAATCTTTCATCTGCACTGCAGGTAAAAAAAAAATACTGAGTACGATAAGGGTTCAGGATGCCACGGCATCTTTGCTCCGATATCAATTATTCAGCATCGCCTTTTCTAACCCTTTAATTATACATCAGTGTTAGAATAACAAAGGCGAGGGACGCTCGCTGTGTTCCTGCTTACAAAGGCCACGACAATGAAACCGGATGGGGGGAACTTTAGCCTTTAGGTAGAGGTCGGAGGAAGACGGAAGCGAAAAAGGCCTTCGGGCTGCTTTGCCCTGCTGTCGAGCCGTCATTTATGATGCGTCCGCCCTCGCCCGCCGTGTGATCAGAGATCAAAGGGTTAACTGAAACTCTGGCCTATAGCCCTGTGCTGCTTACATTATTCAACAGCTTGTTACAACAGCCTGCTCCCTGATCTCACACACAGGGAGACGGAGCTGGAAACTCCAGGGAGGGGAACACTAGGGACGAATAGCCGGATTAAGAAAAAGGGGATGACAGAGAGAGAGAGACCGGGAGGCTGGAGAGAAGAAAGATAGCAGAGAATGAGGGATGTGAAGAAAAAAAAAAAAGGTGAGGCGTAGACAAAAAAAAAAGTGGGGGGATTGAATAGGATGAAAAGAGGTATTGAGAAAAGGGAAGGATGAGAAAGTGGTGAAAGATAGTGAGAGAGAGCACAGGTGGACAGAAGAGGAGGGCTGTCCGTCCAAATCTGCCCGTTGCCACGGGAGACTGATCAGAATCGCTGAATATGGACGTTTGACCTTTGACCACGGCACATACCTACTTTGTTAGCTCGGCAGAGGTTTTCATTTCCAGCCTTTTCACAACACCGTGGCAGAAAATGCCCCCAGTCCGTTTACTCGCATCTCAATTATGATGACACATAATGATGATGATCAAAAATGTTCTCAATAAGACGCACCTGAATACAGGCTGGCGGTGTGGTCGAACAGGTAGCGTAGCAGTATCCACTGGCTTTATGGGCTCGTCTGAAATAGTACTCATATAGCCACACGCACAACAACAAGGCAAAACAACATCCATCAGATGAGCACTGAACTGACAGCGACCATGTTTTGGGAGCGCCCTGTTTATAGTCGCAGACTCGCGCCGCTGCTCAGTGAGCGGGCTCCTTTGTTCATTAATTGATTGGCCTCCCCTGCTGGGCCTCAGTAACTAGGTTACACAGATCCATGAAAAGAAGAGGATTGGCCCTCCCGGTGAAAGGATAGAGGAGGATAGATAGACGACTCCGGGGCAGGAATCCGAGTGTTAATATAACTAATGGAGTGAGGACGACAGTAACTTTATTGAAATCACCCTCATCTAATTAGAGCAGAGCAGCTGATGAGAGCGAAGAGGGACGGGAAGGAAGGTTGGATCCCATTATGCAAAAAGGGTGAAGTCACATCAACTGGATGGGCGAGGCTGCGGAAAGGTGAAGTGATGGGGAGAGAGAGAGAGAGAGACAGAGAGAGAGAGAGCCGTGATGTTCATTATCCAGCTGTCACAGACGGATCTCACACTGACGGGAACTTGTAACGTCCCGTCACTTTGTTCACGGTCTCCGTCACTGGCTACTATAATGGAAGCGGGCTAAGGGGAAGTGCAGAGGTTGTTGTGAACGTCACGCTGAGGTCAAGGAGACGTTCGCTCCAGAACCACCACATCTGAGACGACGAGGGGAAAAGCTCATCAGCTAGAAACACAATGTACTAGCTCTGCTGTAATGAAAGGCAGCAAAGGCAACCGTTTTACTCATTATTAGAGGTTTAACCTTCCCTCTCTCTATAATGAGGGATCAGGGAAGAACTTACTGCCCTTAAAAGTACCGGTGAAATTAAAACACGTAAAAATGACAATAATTGGCAGATTCCTGTTGACTAGGGGCGTAACAATACATCGATATGTATCGATATATATATTTAATGATCAACGATCGATGCAAAGTGAAAACATCGATACATATCATCATCTTTAAGATACGCCCTTATTTTGAAATTCTTCATTGATAAAAAACATTTGCACTTAAACGTGAGAAATGTGGCACTTTATAGTGAACAGCAGATGTATTTTTATACTTTTTATTAAAAAGAATACATTGTTTTTCATTTAAATGTCTGGAAGAGCCCAGTAATGAAATTGCAAATCATATTTTAGTTTCTTTTTGTGAGCTGATATAAATGTAACCGGTTGTGTTAAATAGGCATAATGATTATCGTCCCCTGAATTGAATCAAAATCGTATCGTGGCAGACTTTGTGATATGAGCAAATATTGTATCCTTGTCCAAAGTATCGATATAATATCGTATCGTGATGAAACTTGTGATTTACACCCCTTCTTTTTACACGGTTGCGCAGTTTGTTTACGTACAGTATGATTTTCATTACTGTGACTCCAGGGAGCTCATCCTTGGCTGATCTTGTCCAATGACTCTGGGCAAAAAAACAATTTTGCTAATTAGCTTTTGGTCAGAAAACGAGTGTCAGTCGTTTCGAGAGCTTTGAGCAGTGGGGAAAAAAAAAAAAAAAAAAATTGGCACCCTGCCGTCACAGCAGTACAAGTGGGCTGACCTCAAGCCACAATGTCCAACAAAAAAAAATAAATAACCACCAACCAGAGTCTTTGAAAAAATGTAACACAAGAGGTTAAAGACGGACTGTTTTTGGGGAGAACATGTTTTTTTTTTTCGCTGTGGAATAGACGATACAAGTCCTAGAGGTTGAGATTGGGTGTTTACATACCAATAAGCAACGGAAATGAATTAATAGACCGTTAAATAAAGTCACCCCTTGTAAAAAAGGACCACCGTGACTCTAAATATCTGATTTAAAAACCTCACAGCAAACCAAACCATAAATATCTCGCCCGACTCCTCCAATAACAGAGACGGAGACATGCTGTGGCCTCCCTGTCGGCACAGGGCACGACAGCTGAACCAACGCAGGGGTCTGCATCTGCCCTGCATACCTCAGAGGATACAAGTTTCCACCGCACACTTTATCCCTCAGGTGACGGGACTGAGCTCCCTCCGCTAACAGAGACGGACCGGGTTGTGGGCGATGTGGCAAACAGCGTCACGATCAGCCAGACGAATATGTGGCAGTGCGTGTGCTGACGGTCAATACTGGGGGGGGGGGGGGGGGGGTGAGCAGTGTGGATGTCATTGGCAATAGGTCGGAACCCAAAACAAAATCAAACAAGGCCTCAGGCGGCCTTTGGAGGAAAGAAAAACTCTATCACAGTATGACTCTGCAGAAATTTTTTTGCTGGCGTAGTGCTTCTCAACCCAAGTGGGGCGTGACAGCACGCAACCTAATCTCAATATATTATTTGATCCTCCCGCCCCCGAGCGATGGAGTCATAATGCATTACGAGCTCTGCCGAGGCTCGAGACCCTGAGCGGCAGAACAGTTGACCACTTCTCACAAGAGACGACTTCTAGGTCACGCGAGGACAGCGGCGCAGCGGAGATGAGGTTAATATTACTGTCACCGGGAGCCGGAGGGAGAGAGAAGAAGAAGAAGAAGAAGAAGAAAGAAGCAGCAGCAGCAGCAGAGGAGTAAAGGAGAGAAAATGAAAAAGAAATCTAAAGCATTTCACTTGTATTCCTTCAGACTGCAAATTACCTACTCTGCAAATTGCAGGGAGAAAGCCAGTCCACCTCCTCCTCCCGACAGCCCCCCTAATGGTGTTGTCTTTAAAACCTTTATCACTAATTCATTACTTCTGATTTTCCAGCAGCAAGGGTTGAAGCTTTGTCTTCTGTCTAATTGTGAGCCGGTGGCTTCAGGCCCTAATCAGTCCAACCTGCTAACAGCTTTCCTCGGGGGGGTGGGGGTGGGGGGGGGAGATGAAGTCAAAAACAGCATTATTGTACCAGTAGGTTATTCGCTCGGTATGCAACTTTAAATGACTTTAATTTCTCCCAGACTGCGTTATGTGGAGTGGGTAAAATGTCAGGCCGTAATGAATGTCGAGGTTTCCCCCAGTTGTCCCTCGTCAAAAAAGTGGATGGCGTCATTAAGCGGCACGACATTCAGAGATTGTGCCAGGTTTTTGAAGTAACTTTCAGCGCCCGTTCAATCAATAAAAAATACAAAACTTCCAAAGGGGAAAAAAGCCATTTTATTTCCTCGCTCCATCTCACTTCACCCCCCCCCCCCCACCACCACCTCTCCCCTCGCACATGGAAGCGTACACAAGTCTAATTAGCTGCGTCGTATATCCCTTGATGACTCCGCCATTTCCTCTCACTGGGAAGATTAACCACCGCCACGGCGCTAATATCGGCCTCCACATCAACACAATTAGGTGAAGAGTGAAATGTGAGGCATGTCGTCACGTCTCCCCCGGCTTCATTAGGGCACACGGAAGACAAGTCGACGACAGACGGGCCTGTCTGTCTGTCTGTCTGTCTGTCTGCCTGCGTCTGCAGGTTGGGGAGGCACTGAGGCAGGTGTACACTTGGCAACCCAGACAGTCGCCATGGGATGTGGTTGGAACTTGTCCTAGATTATACGGCCGGGTTTAGAGGTTATACAAAGAGTTCAAAGCCCACTTCTAATAAAAGACACTTGGTTTATCTGTTGATTAGAGCTGAGCTGTGACCAATTATTAAAAAAAAAAAATCTACTTTTGACCTTAAAAAAGGCCGAACTTAGGGTCCCCTTGTCGTCTATGTTGCATTTAATTTTATTAATACATATTTTTTCATCTTTTTGCTAAAGAATGATAACCTTTATAGGGGTATATGAATCTTTCAGATCAGGGTTAGACCTTTAAACTGTATGTAAGTGATTAGATTATATTATTCAGAAAAATTAGAGCTGTCAATCGATTCAAATATTTAATCGCGATTAATCGCATGATTGTCCATAATTAATCGTGATTAATCGCACATTTTTTATCTGTTCAAAATGTACCTTAAACGGAGATTTGTCAAGTATTTAATACTCTTATCAACATGGGAGTGGACAAATATGCTGCTTTATGTAAATGTATGTATATATTTATTATTGGAAATCAATTAACAACACAAAATAATGACAAATATTGTCCAGAAACCCTCACAGGTACTGTATTTAGCATAAAAAATATGCTCAAATCAAAACATGGCAAACTGCAGCCCAACAGGCAACAACAGCTGTCAGTGTGTCAGTGTGCTGACTTGACTATGACTTTCCCCAAAACTGCATGTGATCATCATAAAGTGAGCATGTCTGTAAAGGGGAGACTCGTGGGTTTTAAGGTTAGACCTTTATACAGTGTGTAAGTGTTTAGATTATTTGATTCAGTAAAAATTTAATATTATTAGAACAATGTTATCCACAGCTCACATGACTGCCATGAGGCTATGATTTTACCCTGTCGGGTTTTTGGGATGGGAGTCTATAAAATCCTCAAAAAAACCTGCCTCATTCTGCCAATCCACCGAAAGTTTTTGAGTATTTACGAGGTTCAGTGCTGAGTTTTAAGATGAATGTCAAATCAAAGAACGCCAAGTCAATCTTTCGATGTCATCCAACTCCTTCCCGAGTTCGTCTCAGGAGGCCGAAACTCAAGGAAGTCAGGAAGGAGAAGCATCCATACAGTTTGACACGGAGCCTGCTGCTGAACACAATCCATTGTTTCAAATTGTCTCCAGATGCTCCGTAACTTTAAACTGTTGCATTTTCTGGCCACGATTTGTCATTCTTTCAGTCAATCTTGGGGCTTCCTATTAGGTCACGTCAGCCAAGCCTCCACCCAGTGCATCCTTAGTGAGCAAGTGAACTTCTCGGATCTTTGGGTGCGTTCGTCTTCTGTTCGGTTACGAGAAATCTTTCAACAACTACTGGAAATCATTTGCTCAGATACACAGCCTTAAGAAAAACCCACAATTCCCCACGGTCCACATGCTGTTTAATAAACAGCTTGTTTATGCCAAGAATGAATTTCTAGAAGAACACTGAGTGTTTGTCATTTCAAGGATTTGTTTTTGGCAGGTTGATCGTCAAAATTACATGTGAGGCTCGGAAAGAAAATCTAAAAACCAAAACCAAAAGCCAACTTCAGCTGCATAACATTCCACCATAATCAACTTGATATATTACATAATATGACCAGTTGTACTAATGATGTCATTAATTAAAGGCAGAATCTGTCATCCAAATGTAAACCAAAGAGTAGCAGCCCCATCATTAAACATCAAAACACAGTAACTCATTAACTAACAAGGCAAACTACACCAGACAGCAACTCAATCTGATCTGATTAATATTTGCTGATGTCATTGTGTTTACATCATTAAGTATATAAATAGTACGTACAGTGTATTTTATAAAGCTTAAACAATTAGTTGCTAATAAACAACAGCAATTTTGATAACTGTTTAAGTCATTTTTCAATAAAAATGGCCAAACATTTGATAGTTCCAGCTCATTAAATGTGAAAGATGTGTCACGTATGATAGTGAATTAAACATTTGGACATAATTGAAGACATTAACTTGGGCTTAGGGAATATGTGTGACTATTTTCCAACATTTTAAGAACCAAATGAATAGTTGATTAATTGAGAAAATTATCAGATTAATTAATAATGAAAATAATTGTTAATTGCATCCATAGTAGTATATCATTTTAATCACAATCACTAAATACTTTTTTCTAATTGTGTACATTGTGATTATACATGTCATGTATATTTTTTCTAAAATAAAATACTCACTGGGTCTTTAAGGAAACGGCAGACTTACTTAATATAAAGTTTGTTCCTTAAAGCGCCAAATAGTTCAATCTTAATATGCAGCAAGGTGCTCCAAGATGAAATCAGATCATCTATCTATCTATCTATCTATCTATAGGGGGAATCTATGCCGTCTCTCAGCTATTGTTTTTCTGCAAAGTGACAGAAATAGATGCAACCATGACAACATAAAGTCCTGCTGTTCACTATGATGTTAACACAAGTATCTGGATCAGCCTTCAAAAGTTGATGCTGCCGGATCCCTGCGAGATGTTTTCATTTAGGCCTTCAGACCACCTAAAAAGGTTTCCTGGCAGGGTTTTTCGCTGCATGAAGAACAGCCGCGGACAGGAAGACAGAGATATCCTTATGATCGGATATGCTGTCAACTGACATGAGAGCACGCGGCGGATATTTACAGCTTTCTGGAAACATCTGTGGGCTCGTGGAGGACTGTCAGGTAGAGCAGGGTAAACAACATGCTTACTAGAATCTCACACCCCCCCGTGCTAACCAGGCCTGTCAATCACACGAATCAAGCTAGTGGCTGCGATTCAGATGTGGATGAAAGAAGGAGGCTGGTGCAGCAGCAGCAGCAGCAGCAGCTCGGCAAGCGGCTACGCCACGCGAGCAAGAAATTAATTGCAAAAGACAAAAGAGAGAGTTTAAGACTCCGAGAAACAAGCAAAAACACGACAAAATGCTCGGCTAATTGAGATGTTTTGCTCAAAGAGCTGCAGCGGATCATTTAGTGATAGCTCGAGCAGCGAGTTCAAAAATAATATGTAACCGAAAGGAAAAAGAAGAGAGGGCGAAATGTGCCACTGAACACAGAGCGGAGAGGAAAACAAGAGAGCTAGAACAGAGGGAATCTAACAAAAGACAACAGAACATAGTCGGAACACAGTGGAGCTGAGCACAACACACCAGAACAGGCTGTAATTGTGTTGTGCGGGACTGACCCCGGCGCATCCCAGCAGGCATTGCATGATGAATGGGCCTGGCGATGACTACATCCCCACATCCCTCCTCCTCCTCCTCACATGCTCTTTTCTCTCCCTCTCCTCTCTGTCGCCACTATTAGCCCTCCTTCTGTCCCTCCCTTTGCTCCCCTCCTTTCCCCCAAAACCACACTCTATTCAGCTGCTGCCATCCCACAAGATTAATTTGCATTCAGTGCACTTAGTCCTCGTATTGTGCTCTGACACAATGACATATTACAGTGCACGGCGCACCTATTAAACATATAGTCTAGCTTGAGGGTCGATGCTTTTTTTTTTTTTTTTTTGGCAAGATAGTTACGATTGTAGTACAAACGTGTAGAGCGAGAAGCTTGATCGCTTACGAACGCAGAGAGGATCTGACACGCGAGTCACAGCGGAATCATTACGGGAACAGTTAGATAACCTCGATTAATGATTCACTAGACCCAAACTAATAAACTGGGTCAGATTGTGTTAGCAGTGGTAGCAAGAGCAGAGAGACCTTCAGGTTAGGCTGCGTGAGAGAAGGAACAGCGGCAGCGAGAGCGAGGCGGCGAGGGAGGGAGGGAGCAAGAAAAAGAAAATTAAAGAGGGGGAGAAAAAAAAAAGCGATATAGAGGTGTTGGTGTTACTCCACTATAGACCCTGAGGAAAGAGACAGTAATGCATGGGAAATGGGCTCTGGCCTCTAGATTTCTTTCCTCCTGTTCTCCTTCGACTGCTCCGTCGTGCCCACATCCGAGGGGAGCAAAAGAGGGAGACCAAATTTAATTTGCTACACCGTCTCTAGCCATCGCCCCGTTGTGCCTGGGGACAAAAGAAATGGATTCTGGAATTTAAAAAAAGATGAGTGAAATAAAGAAATAAAACGGGGCACTCAGGAGAAGGCATGAGAGACAATAGCACAGAGGGTGGCAGCGAGAAATGAGAGCAGCAGAGTTTGTGGGGAGCGAAGGGGGGAGGAGGAGGGGAGGGGTGGGTGGGAGCGTTATGTGGGCCAGATATTAACTGTATGGTTATCATAAACCAGCTCAGAGGCCCGGCCATCTGGAGAGGCCACAGGTTCACTCAAACAATCAGATCAGGGTGGTGATAGCGGGGCCACTGCTGACGCTATGACGTCCAAACACGGAGGTGGCTGAGGGGTTAACAACCCATTACCTCACCCCTGCTGCGCTCCCCGGGGGAGGCACAGTATGGGGTTGTGGTGGCGGCGGCGGTGGCGGCGGTGTCTCATAACCCATGGCGCACCTTTAGGCTGTTACTCAACAAAAAAGGGGAAGCTCGGCGCAGTGACATCACCACAGAGACTTGTGTGCGCGGGAGACGAGCGGGAGACGAGGGCGTGGAGGATGGAGACTGCGTGGACTATGTGGGAGTCACATTACTCCCCTCCAGCTCCCCTCTACCTGTCACATAAGCACTTTGAGGACTCAACAGTAAAGCCAGAGTCTTGACAACTTCAAACGCCCTGCTTTGCCGGGTAGATCAGAGGCAACGGAGGGATAAAGGGGAGAATCGAGGAAGAAAGAGAGAATCTAAAAAGCACCAGGCTTGCTCGATGTGGAGCCTCAACATTGTGTTTGTGGGAATGTCTTGAATTTCATTATCAAGATTCTTGACTCGAGTTCATCCACCGCTCAGTCCCACAGTAGAAGAAGGAAGAAAGAAAAAAAAAAGAAAAAAAAGAGGGGGGCCTTCACTCCCGGCCCATTGAGAGCCAACGAGCTCTGGTCGAGCTGCAGCGGAGAGTTGGGGGCCATTACGGAGGGAAAACAAACACAGACCTCTGGCCAGGCACACACAGCGCGGCCCAGACACCTGTGTCCCATTCACCAAACATATCCGGCCACTTAACACTTCACAGAGGGGGCAGGGTGGTGTTTGTGTTTGCAGGCTTGCACGCCCCACTATGGCTCCTTTAGTTTAGCTTCTTTACCCTCTCTGCAAGGACCAAATGTTGCGGCTGTGACGCGTCCCGCTGAGAGCAGCCAGCCGTTACACCACCTGACCATCGCAACTGACCCCGTTCGAAGCTGCGCCCTCTGATGAATAAAACCGGCCTAAAACAAAGCTCATTCATCCTCCTGTCATTCGCAGTCTCCGGCCGCCCTCCTGTCTAGGTGCCCCAGCTGCATCTGGACTGACCTCGGGGTTGCCAACACCTGTCCTGCGCAGACAGGGAAAGGCGCACACACGCACACAAACACAAACACACACACCTCCCTACCACCCAGGACGGACGAGAGACAGCAGGCTGGGCAGACACGGCACCGCCTCGGATCAGTGGAGGGGTACACTCGGAGCTGCCAGCGGCTAAACCTCGGGTCGGCACCATTACAATTCTTTCCGCCTCAGCGATTCAAAATGGAGAAGAGGTATGCCGTCAGCTGCGGTCAGTTTGCTACGGTGGATTCTCTAATGCCTCGATGCAATTTAATGAATTGAAATGGAGATGACCCATAACCCTGGCAATGCACTCATAGTTTCCACCCAGAGATTAAGCTAGATAGCGGGGCTGAGCTGTTTAGATGCAGCGGAGGCCGCCCGTTTTGTTTGCAGCGAAGCCAAATGCGGTCACAGATGGGAGCCGACTGGACACCAGATGACTTGCTGTGGTGTGTGGTGGCGGCGTGGTCTGCTTTGAGGCTAAGAGACAGGGGAGAGAGAGGGAGAAGAGAGGAGAACACACGGGGCACTGGGCACCAGATGCCCTGCGAAAGGTTTACTCTAGTCCTGCTGTTCTGGTGGGATGCCACGGTGCTCCGGGCCGCTCTGATCTCGAGGCCGTGTCACAGATGTTGCCTGTTTTTAATGCTGTAACTGTTATCCTGGCTAACAACACTCTCTATCATCATGGCGGGCTAACAAAAGAAATCTGAAACCTCTGCCTGACCTTGTGTAGGTGTTCACTCCTCGCTTTCCTACATTATCACTGCTTATCACGATGACAGCGCTGTAAACGCAAACTCTAGCTGGTAAACAGCGAACAAGGTCTTCCCGACAGCACCGGGCCACAGCTGCGGTCTTATTTAAGCTTCGGGAAAAACTGTCAAACAGTTCGAGCGAAGACAGCTACACTTGTTAAGAGGACAAGGATATCGACTATTAAACACTTAGTTGTCAGTTAATAGGTAACTAAAACTATTACATCAGCTCTGCAATGACTCAATGTTCAAATTGTGAGGCCAAAATAAACTGTCAACTGAGTGTATACTTTGTAGGGCTGACCTCAACCAAAGAAATTTTTATAACACTCAACAATTAGTTGATTTAAACTGAGTTTCTCCACATAGAATCACACAAACGCACCGCTTTGAATCTTGCGTTTACCAAAGATGTGTTCATAAGTTTCATAAGCAGGAAAAAAGCATAAAAAATGACAAATAAACTAAAGAAATCTTAGTCGACTAAGACCAGAATGACCGATTAATCGACTACTAAGAGGGGGCAGCCTTAATATTTTGATCAGTGTTGATATGATACTGATAATATAAACACATTGATTGCCATTTTTCATTGTATAGGTGCATGTTAGCAACGCCTTTTTAAGCAAGGCACCATTCATAATGTGCAATAAAATGACTGAAAGCTTAGTATTGTTTTTGTTTGTCTCCAAATATCAGTTTAAATATTACACGAAGAAACCGAATTTGTGCGTTTCTCAATGGAAAACTTGTAAACAGTCCACGTATATATACTATATGCATGGTAAACAACTTGAGGCGTGCATTGAGTGTGGGCGTACACACACACACACACACACACACACACACACACACGTCAGCTCTGAAGTAGGTGAGAGTATGTGTGTGGGATCTGTGGTGCAGCCAGACCCGGCGAGGCCACCAGACAACTGGGTAAACATACAGACCCCACCCCCCCCCTCCACCTGTCTGCCCCTCCGCGCTCACATCACTGAGCTTTTAGCAACCGAGCCATAGGTCCAGTGATGTAAGGCTAATGTCGAACATTTAAACACAGCAGCGGTCACAATTACACAGAAGAGTCTTTATCACAGATTTTCCTGTTCTCCGAGTCATAGTACAAAACCTTGACCCCTAAATACGACGCGCTCAAACGTCGTCAATATAAATGATGTCTCAATGCAATACTAAGGTAACACAAATGCGTGTATCTGAAACAGAGCCCTCCGGATGGCTAAATGGACAAAGGAGAAGAAAAAAACAAAACAAATCCAATCGTATCCGATGACTGATAGCACTTATGATGAGGACGGGGGTTAGAATATCCCGCAGTGAAGTGGTGCGTTCCCATTACTGCATCTCTCCATCTCGGAAAATGGCTTCATTAGCAGGCCAGTGCCGAGAGCTCCCTCGCCGAGTGTATGAACGGCGCGCTGTACCCCGAGGGTCCGCCGGAATGGCTGAGGTGAAGTCCATTAACACCAGACAGCTTGTTTTTTTGACCACTAAATAAAACAGGGTATTTTTCTGTGTCTGCAGTATAAATAGCCTTTGGCTTAAAGAGCCGGCAGGCACACATTTCTGGGGTTGAAATTAAGACTCTGCTCCAAGAAGAACACTGGGTTCCTGATACCGAGTCATCACTAGCGGTACAAGCGTTCAACAAGCCCACAGTTCCGTTCGCACTGCGGTTTTTGGGTCACGGTTTGTTCTGCACGTTAGGGAGAAGGAAAATATAACCTTTTTTAATGTCTTTGAACTCAAAATATATAAATAGATAGATTGATTGATAGTAATGAATGACATTTCTTTATCATATGAAGCCATAACACTGATTTTACATCAAATACATATATGGAAATGAGATTGATTGGATTATATTCACCAGAAGTATAAAACATTACATGTCCCTTATAAATTAAATAGAAAATGCCACTAATTTTCGAGGGAAATGTCTTTATTCTTTGATTTTTGGGTTGCCGGAAAAAAACTTAATATATAATGCCTGAAAATGACTGATATATTTGACTTCAGGACATCTCGGACTACATACATTCAACATTTTTACTGCATCAATTTAGATATTATCCAAAGTAAAAGTCCCTAGAAGTGTATGATTCAACTTTTCCCCATGGTCTAGGGTTAAAAAAAGTTAACAAAAATCGCAATAAATCGTAATATTGAATCGCAATTCTTGTAGAATCGCAATACTTGAAAATCGCAATACATATCGAATCGGCACCCAAGTATCGTGATAGTATCGAATCGGGAGATGGGTGTATCGTCCCAGCAGGTAAGGCAGGTTACTTAATGGCCAAGTAGGCCTACAGTATGTTCAGATAATTGGCTCTTCTACATCTCTGGCACCTCATCAAATATTAGCAGGTATTTAATAGTGGTTCAACAAGCCACACAGTTCCGTTTGTTTGCCATTGGATGATTCATTTTTCTCCCATTCGAATAGTGATTTCGAGGTTGAATACCATGTCAACAAGCTTGAAGAGCAAAGAGTCACACAGTTCTCAGACAGTCGCGGACCAAGAAAACAGCTTCATGCCATAACTTGTCGAGAGTAGCCAAGCAGGATCTAATGTTTTTTTTGGTTATTCATCATAAGTATTAGTTTAACTACCACTATGGGCCTAATCAGAGTATAATGTACCAAAGACAACTGAGAGTTTCCTATGGTAACTCGTTCTGGATCAGAGTGTCACCTAAATGCCTAAAATGATGTAAATGTCGACATCTAAAAACGGTGGCGAGTGGGCGGGGGTGTGACAACTACAAGAGCTATAAAAAAAACATGGCG
Organism: Sebastolobus alascanus; assembly: GCA_916701645.2. Classification (NCBI taxonomy): domain Eukaryota; kingdom Metazoa; phylum Chordata; class Actinopteri; order Perciformes; family Sebastidae; genus Sebastolobus; species Sebastolobus alascanus. Next base: position 300,091 of record CAKAOJ020000183.1, read on the forward strand.
TCTTGTGCTGGGGGATAAATCCATATCTCACATAACCTGTCCCGTTCTTCTGGCATCCCTCCCGATCCCTCAGGCAACCGGAGCTGGCTACCTATGAGCCTATGACATAGCTCTTACTTTTCCCAGCACTTACGCTCCAATCATGTGTCATCTGATGAAACGCTACACCCTAGTCACCATTATTCGTCTGGATACCGGAGCCTCTGGAATGTATCGGATTCCTGCCTCAGGGGGTAGGCACCTTGGAAACATGGTCCTACCTCCACCGGCTGGCCTCTCCCACTTTTCCCCTCTCTCTCTCTCTCTCGTCGTCTATCTTTCCATTCAGCAAAATTCCACTAGAGGCCTGCTTGATTTACACCGCCTCATCGCCCATCTGACATGTGCTCACATTTTTGACGTACGTCTCACAATAGTAGGACATGTGAGAGACATTTTAAAGTTTTGGGACTGTTTTCCAGCGGTTTTCCAGCGGTTTTCCAGCGGTTTTCCAGCCGTCTCCTCAACAAACATCACAATGAACCCTTTGGAACATTTGACGCTGGGTCACACGACCTTCCACGCTTCAACTAGAAATTCAAACTAGAAATCTTATGTTGTCCTCTAGTGCAACAGTGGTAGCTACAACCACTCTGGAGCTATCTCCCCTCTCCAGAGAGCAACAGTTATGCAGAGCAGTCCTCGGCCTGTAGTATTGAGTATCTCTGAGTCACTGGCCTGCGTAATTCAGTCTAGGGAATTATGACAGTGGAAAATCATTTCCCGGGGCCAGGGATAGGAGGCCATGGCTAATCGTTCAGTAATCTGATCTGCCCGCATACTGTAGCATTCAGCCGCGCCGCTAGCCTAGCCAGCAAGTCACACATGTGGACACCCCCCCCGGTGCTTGCCAACTATCTGATGGAGGCTAGCGCTATTCAAAAAACAACTCTCCAGGTTTTCCCGAGGATTACAGATGCTATCGGATCATTTGCTAATACTTCGGTTGTGCTGTGCTGTTTGAAATGTATTTACTCTGCTCCTGCTCTCCAATACCCCTCGCGATACAGCACAGCACTAAGCCAGCAAATGCCGCAGCCACATTCCAGGCTTTAATACAAACTATCTTACGGGCTACAATCTGCCTCTTGCATTCTGGCGTATTAATCCAAAAAAGCTTGACTTAATGAGGAAACATCAGAGTTTGTCTGTCAAACAGCGGGCTATTTTGGGTACACTTCCAATTGTAGATTCCAGCATCTAGTGGAGCCAGTGGTGTTGTAGTAGTATGTGAATAAGAACCATAGGGAGCAGTACTGTGGCACAAAGCGGTGCTTATACCCAGCAGAGAGGGTTGGGGGGGCGTGGGGGGGGGGGGTTGAGTTTTGGAAAGATGCCTGGCTTCAGCCCCACTCTAAAAGAGAGGTCTGCCCCCCACACACTGAGTGTGGATACAAGGGGCACTGACATGGAAAAATACAAGAGATGGCATGTTGTTGGGCACTGAAGTTCCCAACAGTTACCTTGTGTATAGCATTAAATGTGATGGTACACTTACATCCTCCAATAAGTAGCAGTAAAGCAGTCACAGCTGTGATTGACAACAACTTTCTTCCTACTCTTCCCCATTCAAGCCTAAAATCCAAATGACAAATTGTCTGTGATCGTGTCTCATTCTGATAAACGGCCAAACACGGCTCGGTGACGCGATCTGTCACATACTGTCACGCCTGCAGTATTTTATCAACCTCCACGTGCAGGCATTGTAAACCCAGTCGCAGCGTTTCACAGGCATATCTAAAAGTGAAGAGATGCTGATATATGATCAAATGGCTGCGGCAGCAGTGGCAGCCTTCATCAAGTGAAAGCGCTAGATCACAGCATGTTTGGCAGCCAGTGGGAGCAGTCAGATGGAGGGTTAGAACAACCAGACTAACAGTTGGCACGGATAAATAGAACGCAACTTAAGATTCAGCTCTCTGCAAATTTGACAAACAAAATGACAGCAACCACTCTTTTTTTTTTTTTTTATCTAATCTGCAAATGGAATAAGCCCTACATTTTTATTTTTTTTCTTCAAATGACGGGTGGAACATGTGATAAACAACACATGGCTTGGGAATAGCAAAAAAAAAAAATGTGAAGCATCGGTCATATAAATCTCATGATACCAGAACCAGAAGGACAGCGCTTTTTCAGTTACAAGAATGTCTTCTGCAGCTGAGGCGAAACGCAGGGAAAGTCCTTATGACTTTGCCAAATACATTCTGAGCGTGAGTCATTCTCCTTTAGTAATCTCTTAGGTGCACGCTTACACGCGCACACACCCCAAGGCAACAGATTTCAGGCAGGTCTGGACTGCCCCTATTCGCTACAGAGCAGAGTCAAGTGTTTATAGTGTTTAATAGTATGCAGCTCGGTGGAGGTACAC